>JABUQX010016639.1:17500-20548 GCA_015478945.1 Trachelipus rathkii | reverse complement strand
TTTTTTTTCTTTTTGTAAAAGAAAAAATATTTATTTCTTTATTTTTTATTTTTTTTACTTGTGTTTTATTTTTTTTTGTATAAATTTTTTTTTTTTTTTTGTTTTTTTTTTTTTTTTTTTTTTTTTTTTTTTTTTTTTTTTTTTTTTTACATTTTTGTAATAAGCTGATTACGTGATTCCAAATATTGTAAATTTTGTACGTGTTTATTCTTCTGTAGATAAAGTTATGTCTACTTTTCAAGATATTTCATTTATGATTTTTTTTTTTTTGTAATAACTTTATACGCTGATTCCAAATATGTAAGTTGTGTTTTGATCCTAAGTAAGATGATTATCACTGATTATGATGACATCCACATTTCTTCGTCACTACCTCTATTAGCTTCCAGCCCCTTGTTTTAGGATATTACATTCTTTAATTTTTTTTTTTTAATAAAAATATGATTTTTAAATAAATTATTTAAGAATATTTCGAAATTTTGAATCATGTCCATCACCACTTAAATTCATTGTTTAGCGTTAAATACTAGAAAAACATAAAAGAATACAAAAAGAAAAAATTTCAAAGTTTTCGAATTGGATGATGCCAAAGTGGCATATAGATATATATATATATATATATATAATATAGAATATATATATATAATATAGCGCAGAAGGACTTCACCCCCAATTTTTATAAAAATCACAGGATATAGCTACTCTAAAAAAAATAATAATGAAAAAAAAAAAAAAAAAAAACAGATGTGGCAGTTTCTTTAGGAAAAAAAGTTACAGCCTCTCAAAGTTGTTAAAACTCTCATAGACTTTTAATTTTTGATCCATCCAGTTCTCATTTCAGGGCCCTCTTGTTCAGGTCTATGATATTTTTGTTTAAGATATACAAGACGAGAGAGTGCGAGTGTAAAGCTATTAACAAATCTTACATAACCTGAACTAAGATTGCCCTTAAAATGAGCAAGAAGCCTTACTAATTTTTTATAAGAAAGTGCGCGTACATCTCTGTCCGTATAGCCTGTCCTCGAGCAAAGCAAGTTACTTGAACCTATATGCGAGCCCTGTAAAAACCTTGTTTTTCCCTGAAGACTTAAATCATTTTCATTTTTATTCTTCATTATTATTTTTGAGTATATAGCTATATCCTGTGATTTTTTATAATTTTTTTTTTTTTTGTTTTTTTTTTTTTAAATTCCTATGCGAGTTTTAACAACTTTGCAGAGGCTGTTAACTTTTTTTCAAACGAGACCGCACATTTTTTTTATTTCTTTATTATTATTTTTTTAGAGTATATCCTGTAATTTTAAAAAAAAAAATCGGGGTTGAAGCCCCTCTGCGCTACTATTACCATATATTATACTTACTATATATATTTTTATATTTTTAGAGAAATATGCTTATTATATATATATTATATGGTATATTTATATATATATATATATATATATATATATGAATACATATATAATATCTCTATGCAAAGGTATATATATATATACATATATTATTAGTGATATATATATATATATATGCCCTTTTTTTTTTTTTTACATACTCCGTCAGTTTTGATTTTTCTTTGATTTTTTTTAAAAAAATTCGCTAGGTATATGATACTAACAAATGAATTTAAGTGGTAACGGACAATATAGAAATCGAAAATATTTTAAATATTATTTAAAAATACATATTTATATAAAAAAAAATTAAAAATGTAATATCTCAAAAAATACGACACTTACAGAAAAACCAATTACATATTTGGAATCAGCGTATAAAGCTTATTACAAAAAAAAAATCATAAATGAAATATCTTGAAAAGTACGACACTTACAGAAAAACAAATTACATATTTGGAATCAGCGTATCAAGCTTATTACAAAAATGTAAAAAAAAATTTAAAAAAATACAAAAAAAGAAATTTAGTTGGCTCGAGCTGACGGGGGACAGACGTTTTTCATACCCCGTAGGGGAGGGGCGGAGAAATCCCCGCGACACCCAAATACCATAGAGCGGGGGCTCCGGAGACCCTCCCCGGAGGGGGGGAAATAGTCCTACCCTGTCATTCCCCCGGAAGCCGAGAGACCCCGCACTCCTGCCATCTTTTGCGGTTTACCCTTGGTATCCTTTAGGTTAAAAAAAAAAATTTAAAACTTGACGGAGTCGTAAAACGTAACTAGGTCCTATACTATATATTTTTAAATCATGTCCGTCACCACTTAAATTGACAGTTAGGATCATATACTTGAAATATAGCTATTAAAAAAAAACAAAAAAAAAAAACTATTAAAACTGAGTCGTAAAACATAATAGGTCCTATATTTATATAATATATATATTATATATAATAATATATATATATATATATATATATAATATATATAATAATATATATATTATAAATATATATTATATATAATATATATATATATATAATATTATACTATATATATATATATATATATATATTTTATTAAATTTATATAAAACTAAATAGAGTGAGTTAAAATAAGTAACTAACATATTAATATTATATAATATATATATAATATATATATATATGATTAGATGGCCGAATATTCTAAGTTCGGTATTCGGCCTATTCGGCCAAAATGCCGAATATTCGGTATTCGGCTTTTTGAACTATTCGGGCCGAATATTGAGCTTTATAAACAATAAATTACGTTAACATAGGGAAAGTTATTTCAATTAAAATTGAAATTTTAAGAAACTTATTTTCCAGAAAAAAATGAAAATATGCCAAATTTTGTAGCCAATAGGCGAAAATCTTTGTCATTGCAGATCCTATAATGGCCTTTGACATTTTTCAATTATTCATAAAGGAAATAGAAATCATTTATGATTACGAATAAAGGACCAATCATGTAAGCTGGGTATAAGGCGAGAGTGGCTTGCTATCAAAATTTTATGTTCATTCACAATGTTGCAACTATGCATTCCACGATTCAATATTATGTCAGAAGTCTGTTAAAATATTTATTCTACTTGCAGAAGCATATCCTTTCATTTTCACCATTCAGCAACGCAGCTGCA
>JABUQX010016639.1:10000-12500 GCA_015478945.1 Trachelipus rathkii | reverse complement strand
TATATATATATATTATATATATATGATATAATATATATAATATATATATAGTGTGAAGTCGTATGAACGTATGTCGCGCCACGAAAAGTTAAATAATGAACTAAATATTTGAGAATAATTTTTACCTTTTTTTTGTAAAATAAAAACACGAAAAAAAGGAGAATTAATATTTCGGAAAAATGAGCTTACTGATGTTATAGATATATATACATATATATATACTATATATAATATATATATATATATATAATATAATATATAATATATATATATATATATATATATATATATATATTATATATATATAATATAATATATATATATAATAATATATAATATATAGATATAATATATATGGTATTTTTGTTAAAAACCACAAACTTATCATCGCTCCATATTCTCAAAAACTACAATAGCTACAGGCGAAAAGGAATACATTTTGAATCCTTGGCAAAAATTTTATTGCGTGGAAACTGTATATAAAAAAAAAATAATATCTCAAAAACTACAATAGCTACAGCGAAAAGGAATACATTTTTGGAATCCTTGTAAAATTTTAGTTAAGAAAATGTAAAAAAAAATAATAATAATAAATAAATGAAAATTAAAATAGTGGGCTATTTTTCTTAGCGAGCAGGACAATAATATAATAGATAATATACTATAATATAGTATACATATATTATATTATATATATATATATAAATATATATATATAATATATATATAATATATTATTTGTAAAGGTATTACACGGCAAGTAGGGGGCTCGAGCCGACGGGGAACACAGGGGGGACGTTTTTCATACCCCGTAGGGGAGGGGCGGAGGAACCCCCGCGACACCCAAATACCAAAGAGCGGGGGTTCCGGAGACCCTCCCCGGAGGGGTGGAATTAGTCCTACCCCGTAGTTCCCCGGAAGGCCGAGAGACCCCGACTCCTGCCATCGGTGCGGTATACCCTTGTGGTATTCTTAGTAAAAAAAAAAAAAAGCAAAAAATTTAATAGAAAGTCTAGTTATTTTATACGAGTAACATAAAAGGTCTCTAAATAGTCTCTCTAATCATATTACTATAATTATTAACAATAATTTTTTTATTTTTTTATTTTTTACATTTTCCTATCTAAAATTTTACCAGGATTCCAAAAATGTATTCCTTTTCGCTGTAGCTATTGTAGTTTTTGAGATATATATTTTTTATTTTTTTTATTTTACATTTTCCGCACTAAAATTGGACCAGCATTCCAGCAATGTATTCCTTTTCCATGTAGCTATTTAGTTTTTGAGATATAGTTGTGCTTTAAAATTGATAACCATAAGATATTTGAAGCTATTATAATTGCCAATAAGAAAAGTAAACTATTAGGAACTTTTTGTGCTAAAAACCCATGCTAGGACCAAATCTGATACAACATCAATGACACAGCATTTGGCGATAATTATTGCAGGTAAATTTAAATCAAAGTTGCTTGAAACCAGCGAAATTGCTCAAAAAGAACATACTTGCTACGAAAGATAATAAATATCTTAAAGGGAAAATGGAAACAATTGGAATGAATAAAAAACTTGTCTTACATACAAAGTAAGTGATAATTTGTTAAGGACATTTAAAACAAAGTGAAATAGAAAAGTCTAAGTAGCATCGAAATAAAATTTAATTTTATATATATTATAACTTTTAATTATGCTTTACAAACTTTAGTTACACAGGTCAAATTTAAAAGGGAAATAAATTGGCCATAGCCTAATTTTTGTACGCTTAGTGTGAAGTGAAAAAAATATATATACAATTCAGATATTTTTTTCCATTATATTTAAAAAAAATTTTTTTCCAAAATGATTCGTATATTTTCAAAAATGATTAGTATCGTTTTCGTAGTGCGACACAATATATATATATACATAAAATCAGATATCTAATATTTTGCAAAAAATATTTTTAAATATGTAATAATCTATATATGTATTATAATTTATTTATATAATATATTATATACTATATATATATATATAATTATATATATATGCGTAAATGTCTAGAACGTGTGTTGCACTACAAAACGATACTAATCATTTTGAAAAATATACGAAAATCATTTTGATTTTTTTTTTTTTTAATATAATGCTAAAAAATAAAAAAAGAAATTGATATATATATTTTTTCACTTCACACTAAGCGTAAAAAAATTAGGCTATGCAAATTTATTCCTTTTAAATTTGACTTGTGTAACTAAAGTTTGTAAAGCATAATAAAAGTTAGTAGTTAATATTTAAAAATTTAAATTTTATTTCGATGCTACTTAGACTTTTCTATTTCACTTTGTTTTAAATGTCCTTAACAAATTATCACTTACTTTGTATGTAAGACAAGTTTTTTATTCATTCCAATTGTTTCCATTTTCCCTTTAAGATATTTATTATCTTTCGTAGCAAGTATGTTCTTTTTGAGCGGTTTCGCTGGTTTCAAGCAACTTTGATTTAAATTTACCTGCAATAATTA
>JABUQX010016639.1:0-5000 GCA_015478945.1 Trachelipus rathkii | reverse complement strand
AATATTATATATATATATATTATAATATATATATATATAGTATATATATATATATATATATTATATATAATATATATAATATATACCTATATAATTATATATATATATATTATACTATATATATTAAGACAGTAAAGAAGACCTGCAGAAATCCTATCTAATGTGTCTATTCAAATTTAACCAAATAAATTTAAGAATCCAAAGAAATAATTTTTTAATAATAGAATTAATGTAATGGTTAATAATGGAATAAGTAAAATCGCTATTAAATTAAACAGAGCCGCATGGGCCTTTTTGTGAGCCTAGTTTTAACTGTTTGTCCGCTGCAGTCAACCAATCCAATAATTAATAATTAAAGATATAATTAAAACAAGAAAGCCGGCATGTTGGTCCCTCTAGAAATGTACCAGTCAAATCCCCATTATAATTAATAAATAAGAATAATAATTCAGAAAGACCGCATGGGCCTATTCTAGACTGGTCCCAGTGCAACAGCCTAAATAATTAAAATTAAAGAATAATAATAAGAAGCTGCATGAACCCGCTCTAGAATGTCCCAGTTAACACATAATATATATAAGAAAAATACTTAAGAAGCCGCATGGTATTATTTAGACTGTCCCAGCACTCGTCCCCAGTCAACCAATAATTAATTAATTAATTTAAGAAGGCCGCATGACCCCTCTAAAGTCGCGTTCCAAATCCCATAATAAATAATTAAATAAGAAAAATAATACTTAAGAAGACGTTTGGGCCTATCTAGAGACTGTCCCAGTCAACCATAATAATTAATAATTAAAAAAATGAGTAAATTAGAAGCCGCATTGACAACCTTAGAATTCCAGTCAAACTCATAATAAATAAGAATAATACTAACTTGAGAAGCAGCAATTGGGTCCTTTTTATAGACTTCTCCTATGTCAACCCAAAAAAAAAATAATAATTAGAAACCGCATTGGCCCCACTAGAATGTCCCAGCCAACCATATTAAAATAACTAAATAAAAATAAACTTAAGAGGCAGCATGGGCCTAATATCTATGACTGTCCAATCAAAAACCAATAATATTAATAAATAAAAATAAAATTAAGAAGCCACATTACATTAATCATCCTCTCTTAAATATCCCAGTCAACTCAAAATAAATAACAATAATTCTTTAAGAAGCCGCATGGTCCTTTTTAAGCTGTCCCAGTGAACACAATAAGAAATTAATAAATGAGAAGCCGCATTGTCCCGCTCCTAGGATGTCCTAGTCGACCCATAAAAGTTTGAATTAAGAATAAGTTTGAATGAGTAATTACAGGAAATAAGTGAATGTAATTGTTGTAGAGGCCACAATGGGCGCTACCTAGACTGAGTCCAGTCAACATTCAAAATATTAATAAATAAGATAATAATTCAGAAGCCCGCATGGGCCTACTATCTAAGACTGTCCACATTCAACCCATATTAAATAATTAAAAGATAAATAAATTTTTAATGTATTAATTATTATATGGGTTGACTGGGATAGTCAAGATAGGCCCATGAGGCTCTGACTTATTTATTTTCTATTTATTAATTATTATGGAGATGACTGGGACATTCTAGGGGGCCAATGCGGCATGTGGTTTTTTAATTATTATTCTAATGTATTAATTATTGTTGGTTCCTTGGGACAGTGTAGGTAGGCGCGCCCATGGCTTCTCTTTAATTATAATATGGCTATTCATGTAATTACATTAAAATATTTTAAAACGTTCTACTTACAATATTTTAATTCTTAATTTATATGGGTTGACCGGGACATTCTAGAGGGGCCAATGCGGCTTCTCAATTATTAATATTTTAATTTTTATTGGTCGACCTGGGACAGTCTAAAAAGGACGCATGCGGCTATCTTAATAGTATTATTCTTATTTATATGAGTTGATTAGGACATTCTAGAGGGGGGATCCATGTGGCTTAATTATTATTTTTTAATTTACTAATTACTATTGGTTGACCTGGGCCAGTTTCTTTGATTAGGCCTACGGCTTCTTAACAGTATTATTCTTAATTTATTAATTTTATTAATGTGTTTAATGTTATTCTAAAGGGGCCAATGCTGATTCTAATTATTATTTTTATTGGTTGACTGGGATCACGTCTAAAAAGGAGACGGCATGCGGCTTCTTGTATTTTCTTATTTATTAATGGTTGACTGGGAACATCTAGAGAGAGGTCAATGCAGATTCCAAATCATTATTGGGAACAATAATTAAGAAGCTGGCATTAAGCCTCTGCTAGAATGTCCCAGTCAACACATTTAATAAATAAGTATAAGTACAAGAACCGTATGGTGCCTTCATGGAGGCACTGTCCGCAGCAGAGTAGCCAATAAAAATTAAAAAATAATACAAGCCACATTGGCCCCTCTAGTATGTCCCAATCAACCCAATTAATAAATAATAATAAAGAAAATAAAAATACCTTAATTCGCCACTTATTAAAAGGAAAAAAAAGCACAGAGCAATAAGCCTATCTAGACTGTCCCAGTTAACCAATAATAATATATATAATTATAATTAAAAATAATACATAACGTAAAAAGTTGTGACCTTCTGGAATGAAATCAGTCAACTTAAAATAAAGAGGCAAATGATAATAAGAAAAATACTTAAGAAGCTGCATGGGCTATCTAGACTGTCCCGCAGTCCACCAATAATGAAGTTAATTATTAAAAGAAATAATATTTAAGAAGGCGCGATCGCATTGACGAGACACAAACCGCGAAACACCCTCTAAGAATGTCCCAGTCAACATATAAATAAATAAGAATAATACTGAGAAGCCCGCATGGTCCTTTTGAGACTGTTGTCATAGTCAACCAATAAAAATTAATAATTAAAAGGCCACATTGCATTAGTTACTCTAGAATGTCCCAGTCAACTCATAAATAAATATAAATAATAACCAGAAATATACTTTGAAGAAGCCCATGGGCCTATCTAGACGTCCCAGTCAACCAAAGAAAAAAAGTACTTATTTAAAATAAAATATATTTAAGAAAAGAAGCCGCATTGACCTCTACGAATGTCCCAAGTAATAAATAACAAATAAGAATAATACTTGAGAAGCCGCATGGTCCTTTTGGACTGTCCCAGTCAAAAACAAATAAAAATTAATAAATTTAAGGGAAGCTTTGCATTAGTTACTCTACATATCTTTTATGAGTACATCCATAATAAAATAATAATAATATTTAAGAAGCCCCATGGGCCTATCTAGACAACTTCCCGCCTATTCTTATCCTCAAAGCCAAAATCTAATCTCCTCGTTGCTTTAGACAGGTGCGCCTCTCTTTTCAGCAAATATCTGTCTTTTAAATAAGGGTGCTAAAATTGTGACAATATTCAAATACTGGCGTAACATATCTATTAATACGACATTTAACACAAAAAACAATATATATAATTAGTCTGCATTTTTGGCATTAATTTTTCAATTTTTAAAAACTGCCTAGCCCTATCTTTTATGGTTCAAAATCTTACAATGGAAACAATGAAAAGCAGCACTAAAGAATGTTACAAACTTACGGGTTACATTGCAATATAGTTTGTTGAAAAATTAAAAAAAATATATATATTAAAACACTTCATAAAACCAATAGTATGATTTTTTAAATTTTTTATTCTAAATTATAATCAATTATTTACATAAATGTTCCGATAAAAATAAAAAAAAATAAAAAAAAAAAAAGTTAAAAATTTATAATAAATGTTAAAAAATACAAAAATAATTATTATCAAAGCAAAATTGTAAATTTATATTATAAAAAAAAAAAAGTAAAAAATTCAATTGATTTTTTTTTTTTTTTTTTTAATTGATTTGTGTTTCGGTGCCATCCCTGATTATATATATATATAATATATATATATATAATATATATATATATATATATATATTATATATTATATATATATATATATATATATATATAAATTATTCAATTTCATATAAGTATATATATATATTTATATATAATATATATATATATTATATATAATTGAGTATATATATATATATATAATATATATTATATATAATATATAATTATAATATATATATATGATATATATAATATATATATATATATTATATATAATGATAATACATATATATATAATACGTGTGTGTGTATCCTGTGCAAGTGTGTCTCCGGTTCGTAATATGAAGCGGACATTTTATTTGTTGAAAAATTTTCATGTAAAATTCTCGGTAAAACTCATTTTTCCGGTATATGAGCGGATGAACAGCCATATAAATTAAAATAAACAACAAAAGTTCTCGTTTAATTCCGGTACTTAAATGCTAAAAAAATATAGGAAATTTTCTCAGTTTATTGGAAAACCGGTCTATAAAAAAACTATCATGTCAACTAATCATGTCCGCTGAAATTACCGGCAATTAGGCGACATTTTTTGGCAAGTGTAAAATATAATATATATATATTATAGTATATTATATATATAATATATATATTATATATATATATCTCAAATATATTATATTATTTATATAATATATATATATATTTATATTATATATATAAAACTAATCTATATTTATAATATATATTATAATATATTATATATATATATATATATATATATATTAATATATATATATATTAATTAATTATATATATAATATATTAATATATTTATATATATAATTAAATATAATATTATGATAATATATATATATATATATATAATTATATATATATAAATATCTGAATATATATATATATATATAAATATATATATGATACCCAAACCAGTATATATTAGTATATATATTAGTATATATATATATATTATCATATATATATATATATATATAATATATATGATATATAAAGTTTGTGCGTCGTAATGAATATAAAAAATGTTTCTTTGAAGTACTGATAATAAATAATAATAAACTGTCAATGTAAATTATAATAATAATCGCAAGAGATAAAAACAGAATAA
>JABUQX010016638.1:12500-20000 GCA_015478945.1 Trachelipus rathkii | reverse complement strand
AGTTGCCCAACTGATTTTTTTGCAGCTTATCTCGAATGGTAGACGATCTGTTTCTGAGAAAAGAATTAGCTTTAACGTATCATATTTTTATCGATTTACTGTAAATTCTCTCGAGGTCGTGTTTTATTGGCATTAGCTTAATTTTTTTTTCACTTTTAACTTTTTTTTTAGCTTATGTCAGCTAGTTATAGTTAAAATTTGTAGTTAGTTTTAGTTAGGTTATAGTGTAGTTCAATCCAATTTGATCTGGAGTAATATGTTAATTATTAGTTTTGTTTGTTTATCTTTCATATTTAAATTATAAACTTAATTTAATTCTTAACAAATTTTAACTTTTTTAATTTTTTTTCATCGACTTCCAGTTTGGGAAAAAATTAATTTTGCTTATTCATTATTTATTTTTATTTGTGCTATGAATGGTGGACTCTCGCGGTCGCTGTAGAAATGGTAGGGGTGGGCGCTGACGGGGGTTTACTATTAACTTTGCTAATGTCCGGGTCTGAATACCAATTTGGAATCTGTGAACACCACCCCTCTATTTCTCATCCTAGCATTTTACTTCTGTCTGATACACAGTTATCCAATGATTCTTTCTCTTATAACATAAATTTCTCCAACTCTAACTTTCTGTCTGAGTGGTAGGGTCGGTGCCTATATAAACATCAACACTTCTGTAACACGTCTCGTAAACCTTGAATCTCCTAATTTCGATGTTAAATGACTTAAAATCTGTCTTCCTACTAGTACTACCATTATCTTGAACTTCAGCTACTACTCTCCTAATGGAACAGATTTTCCATTCTTTTTTGAAAACCTTACAACCTTTCAAAAGACTTACATATTTTCACATAAATTCTGAAGTCCTCAATTTAGGGGATTTCAACGTACATCACACTGAGTGGTTAAACTCCTCTCATACTGATACAGGTGGGAAGGAAATTTGGGATAGGTGATTAGGGAATCAACATATATCCAAGATCGCCCTAACCAATTCTCAAACACGCTCCACTTATGTTTCACCACTACACCTTATCTTTATAAATACACAATTTTCCCACCTATAGGTACCTCTGACCATAATCCTGTAGCTCTTAATTATAATACTTTCTCTCCAGCAGCTCCACCATGCCCCGAACGTACTTTCTGGCATTTTAATCGGGTCAATTGGTTGGCATTGCGTCGCTTCTTTGCTAACTACCGTTGGAACGAATCCTGTTTTGGCTCGGGGGACACTTCGGTGTCTGCTGAAAAGGTAGGGGCCATGATCATCGAAGGTGTGAGTAAGTTCATTCCATTTTCAGCTAAATCTTTTTCTCCCCAGAATCCACGGTTCAATGGAGCATGTTCTTGAACCATTCAGGTGAGAGATAGTGCGTATCGGGCATGGAGAAACTCTCGTTCTCGTATCGCTCTTACTAATTTTCATTCTGCTAGTAATATTTAAAGGGATATTATTCAACAGGCCAAGCGCACTTTCACTAAAAGAAATTGAGCCGTCCTTCTTGGTTCTCCAACTGATAAAAATTTCTGACCTCTTACCAAAAATATCTCTGATAACTTAAGAAAATCTGCCTTCCTTCTTCTTATTCGCCCTGGTGGATCTGTAGCTAACAGTCCTGAGAGGCTAATCTCTATGGCCTTCCCTTTTCATATAATTCCACCATGAGGATTTATGGAACCCTTCCTTGTACTCATTCCTTTCAGGTATCACGTGTCTGCTGCTTGTGATAACACACGCGTTCACGGTGTTGGTATCATTGAGATATGATGAAACGTTAAAAAGGCTAGCGCCAGGATAGCATTCCTCGCACGCGGTTTAAGGGAGTGCTACTTTTAACTTGCGCCTTCCTACTCGTATTCTGCCTTAATACGTTAATTTTTTCTGCTAAAACACTTACTCTAGTTAATAGTGCTATCTCCCTTTGTATGGAGCACTGCTCTAACATTTGGGTAAGTGCTTCGATTTACCACCCTCCTTTAGGTAGTTGAGTCTAAGGCTAAAAGATAAGTTAACTCCCTACTTTTGTAAACTCCTTGACACTCTATCTCTGCCGTGTACGTTGGCGCACTTATTTTCTTTGTCTTCAAGATACTACAGTAGTTAATGTTCAAAGGAGTTGACCTCTTGCATTCCAGCTCCTCTGCGCTGCCCTCATATCACAAGGTGCGTTGCTCTTCTCGGCTCATGAATTTTGTGTGCAATTTGAGGAACCCCAGCTTGCCAGTTTGTAGTACTCCTTTCTTTCAGCCACCTCTTCTCTATGGAACTCCTTAACATAATACGTTTTTCATGCTGTATTTAATCTTTCCTCTCCTTTAAATCTCCGTCTAAGTTCACCTGAGAGGATATGAGTTAGGCTTAGGTTTCGGAGCGTTCTCATCTCTCAAATTATTCTTCCCACTCATTGAAAAGTCCTCTGCCCGTGAGTGGTAGTAACATGTAATATATATATAGTATATATATATATATATATATATAATATATATATACTATATATATATATATATATATATATATCCTGATTGGATAGATACATAATTATATATATATACATATATTATATTAGATATTATTAATTTAGGGATGCACCGATTAATCAGCAGGTAATCGGCCATTTTGCCGATTATTGATAATCGGCTTTTTTGCTGGCTAATCGGCCGATTACTTTATTCCCTTTAAAAGACTGAATTTAAGACATTTCATAACTGCCAAGTTAATCATCAGATAGCTTTGACACAGTAACAATTACCAATTTTAGCTTGTTTAGTGTAGAAACATAAGAGTTTCACCATTTTCAGGACAGTCTAGGTGATATTTTATTATTTTTTATTAAAAATCATACATAAATTTTTTTGCCTTTTTTATTTTGCCTGGTACCTCTGGTCTCATCAGTATTTAAAGTTCAATACTCTCAAGTTGTAATGTAGAAACATAAGAGTTTCACCATTTTCAGGACACAGCCTATTCCTTGTAGGTTCATACACATTACCACCTGTACTAAAGAGTCTTTCACTCTCAACAGATGACGGAGGTGCACTTAAATATTTTGAAGCCAAATTGCTCAACATTGGTAAAGTCTCCCGTGTCTTTTTCCACCACAGAAATGGGTCATCACTTCTTTGTAGTGGTGGTAAAGCTAAATATTGATTGAGTTCTTTTGCGCATCTACGAATAAGAGATTTACACCTCTTAAGTTTGGGTTGAGTGGCGGCGGTGTCTTGCTCATCTGTTGTACTTGCAACCTTTAGGTTTAACTCTTCCCCTAAGTCTGGATTTATTATCATAGCCTTATTTGACTCAAACTCATCTAACAGTCTTGAAAGGGAAACAGTTTAGGTACACTTTCAGTTGCAGCATCTTGATCTTCATTAGAACTTGTTCCTGAAGTACCTGGCTTTGAGCAATCATATTTCCTTTTCAGCTTATCATTTTCAGCTTTTGCTTCTTCTGGATGAATTTTCTTAAGGTGGTTCAACATATTTGTTGTCGTAAAAGTTTTTCCTGATTTGCCACCTCTTGATATGGTGTTTTTACATAGCTTACATATGCATTTACTTTTATCCATAGGATGAACATCAAAATAATCCCAGCAAAAACTGGTAGGCATACTGCTTGTTTTAATATTTTATTTGTAATATTTAATTTTATATAACGTATTAATAAAAATTGAACTGAAAATTTAGATTCTGAAAAAACAATAAATTTAATATATATATATATATATTATATATATATATATATATATAATATTATATATATTATATATATTATATATATATATATATATATAATATTTATATAATTATATAGATATATATATTATTGTATATATATAATATATATATATATATATTATATAATATATATATATTTATATATATATATATATATTATATATTTATATATATATATAATATAATATATATTATATATAAATATATATGGTCAGCCTCCAGAAAGCAACATGCACGTAACAAAAAACCATAAAAGGTACAGGAAAATAAACTAACATTTTATTAATCAGGAGACATTTGACTTTTTTACCAATGAAATTTAAAAAAAATAAAGAAAAATAAACGCTTTTGAAAAATTTAAAATAGTTAAAAATGTTGAAAAACTTGTATGAAATTACCGTTTTCTGAGAAAACGAAGAAGCTCGCTTACTCCGAGTAGGCAGGAAAGATGCCAAATGTTGAATTTTTTTCTTTTTTCACTAAAGAATATCCCACGGGTAAACAAGAACGATGGCAAGAGTTGGGGTTTCTCGGCCTACCGGGGGACGACGGGGGGGACTTCGTCCCCCCCTCTGTCCCTCCGTCGGCTCGAACCCCATAAAAAGGAATATAAAGAAAAAATAATTATTTTCCAAAGCCGCTAAACTTAAATCACTATTTGGCCAACTTTTAAATTGTTCTCGCGGAAGTAATGTACGGAAATTCAAGTTTCATTCACACCGAAGCTTCCTCGATCTAAAATTATAATAGTATATAATAAGGTCGGTATAATAAATATTAGAATAAATAATTTTTTTTTTAGTTTCATGATGAATTGCTTGTAAAATCAAAAATGTTTATGTTTTTTTCCAATAGCGGTTATAATTTTTAGTTTTTTTAAAACATTTTTGCATTTTGATGCTTCTGGAGGCTGCGCCAATATATTATACTATATAATATATATAGATATTATAATATATATATATATATATATATATATATATATATATATATATATATATATATATATATATATATATATATAACCGTATATATATATAAATATATATAATATTATAGTATATATCATATATATATATATATATATTATATATATATAACTATATATATATTATATATATATATATATATTATATTATATATATTATATATATATATATATATATATTATATATATATATATATATATATATATATATATATATATATATATATATTTATATCATATAAATATATATATATAAAAATTATAGTTTTTATATATATATATATATATATATATATATATATATATATATATTATATATATATAATATATATATATATATATATATATATATATATATATAATATTTATATAATAATATAAATATATAATATATATTATTATATATATATTATAATTCTTATATCTATTTTATTTAAATTATGCTACATATATTATATATTATTTAAATATATACAATTTACATAAATAAAAATATATATATACTATATATATTAGAAAAATATAAATAAATATATTATTATATATTATAGTATATTTATTATATTATATATATATATATATATATATTATATATATAATATATATATATATAAAAAAGATATAGATAGACAGAAACTTATTAAATATATATATATATATATATATATATATATATATATATATTATCACAGATGAATCCAGATATAAAAAGGTTAAGCTGCTTTATCACATTTAGGAATGCTTTTGGATATATTTTAGTGAGGATCTGCTTTTCGTAATTAATTTAGTATTTTTACCATTCTTTATAAGAATAGAGTAATTTTATCATTAATTCAATACTTTTTAGATTGGAAAAATTATTTAGAATAATTTTAAGAGTGTTTGTAATAATATTTAATATTGTAAGTTTATTTTGAATAATTTTAAGAAAAATTGTAAAAATATTTATAGCAATATACAAGTAAGCGTTTTAAGAATGAATGATATAAAAGAGCGAGCTTTATACATACAATGGCTCATTCCTTGTTTATTCTTTGTTCGCCGCTCTTCATATCTGGACTCCTTGACGTGTATTACTTAAGTTTAGTGAGGATTAAAAGATTAAGAATAGCTATTCATATCTCATTTCTGCAAACCTTCCTGGTACAACTTTGGATTTATTTACTGAAGGACTGCAAGAGAAAGTAAGGAAGCCTCTATACAACGACTCGAGCAACTTGACGGGAATTTAGGAAGACAGAAGTTCGCCAGAAGAAATAAAGCCAGTAACGACCTGGGAAGTGTCACAACCCTAGACAACGATCTCAGAAGAGAGACCACATATCTGTAGGTGGGCAACGGAGGTACAAGGGACGGACTTATTGTGACATAATTGGTCGGCCTGTCCGGGAAAGCTTCTGAAAGTAGAGAAGCGAAGACATAATTTGGGGGCCTGTTCTTGTGAATGATCAGTGATACACTGGAAATTTCAAACGAAAATCTGACTGGATACTTCTAACAAATTCACCGTCCTGACTGGAAGTGTTGTATAAACTTTGAAAAACTTACGATAAAGAAATGGATTATAACTTGTTGCGTAAGTTATGTCAAGAGTTAGGATTGAAGGGTAGAGAGGCCAGAGATTTTATAGCAGAAGAAAGAGCTGCTGAGGCCGCGAGGCGAAAAGAAGAACGAGAGGCTATTGAGAAGAGAGCCGAGAGAGAAGCCCTTGAAAAGGAAAAAGAACGAGCGGAAAAAGAGAAGGAACGCGAGTACGAGCTCAAGAGACTGGAGCTCATGAATCAGGTCAGGATAACTTATGATGCCTCGGAAAGTTGTCAAATGAGAGCCAAGGTGCCGAAGTTACCTCTATTTACCGACGGAATGGATGAAATAGGGAACTACCTTGAGCGATATGAACGATCAGAATACAATGAAGCCGAGTCAGATTTTGTTGACACCGCCAAGGACTTTGAAGAAGTTGCCGAAGAAAATGGTGTCGTAGTTAAACAAGAATCTGAGACTTCGAGAGTACAGGAAGAGGATCAGTATGGAGTCAAACGAATATTGTCTCCTATTCAGTCAACGAGTTACTCAGAAGAAGCGGACTGCACAGTCGAGAGAAAAGCTGAATCGGCAGCATTGGGAATTGAAGTAGAGAATTTAACGGGAGAGGACGAACCTCCAAAAATAGAAGATCCGCGTGATATCCTGAAAATTGACCGAAAGAGTTTGATACGACTACGGAAAGAAGACATGTCGTTAAATCGGTATATGGAACAAGGTAAGAAGAGAAGAACCAAGAATTGATTCGACAGTTGTCCTGGATTGGAACGAATCTGATTTGAGTTCGAAATTTAATGAAAAGACCCAGCACTTTGCAACTCCCTTAGTTACAGGAGATTCTGCCCACATGTGGCGTGATGTTAAGACAACCGACGGAAAGTGTTGTAAAAAGAAATTGCAAGAGAAAGGGTCGGAGTTCGATAGAGTCACCTCTAATGTAGTTGACAGAAATCTTAGAGTCCACAGAAGAATGAGAGAACGCGGTCGTAACCATGACAGTAGAGGAAAAGATGTCACTGAAGAAGCGGACTTTAAGAATTCGCGAAAGAAGTTAGTGATGAACGAAAATCGTTTGGTTAATTTAGAAAATGAGATGCAGATACTACGTTCATCGGATGAAGATTATACGTTGCGGATTTCTGCCTTAAAATATGATATGTCAAAAGAATTGACGATTGGGAAAGATGTGGAAAATAAAAATGATGAATCATGTGATGGAGAGAACGTTTTAT
>JABUQX010016638.1:0-2500 GCA_015478945.1 Trachelipus rathkii | reverse complement strand
TTTTACGATAATTAATAAAAATAAAATATAAAATTAATCTTTATTAAAATCTAAGAAAAATTAAACTACCAAAAATAATAATAAATAAATTTTTCAAAAATTTAAATAAATAAATAAATTAAAAATAATAATTAAATGGGCGCCATTTTCTTTCCTTGTCTTTAGCCCTTTCAGGGACCTAACTTATAGTTATAGCTCTAATGGCATAACAAAAGAGAGTCAATGAAGAAAGTGGCAAGAAAAGGTCATAAAAGTGCCCTTATAAATGCCAAAGAAGGTCTATTTAAGTGATTTTTTTTCGCCTTTTCTATTTCCCTTTCTATTTTTACCATCCCACTCACTCTTATCTATTTCTCTCTCTATTTTGACCCTCCCACTCATCTATTTTTATCTTTTATCTCTGACCTTCCATTATCTTTTTTTTTCTTCCGTTTTGATATTTACTTATTTTCCATTTAACATATTTCTTCTTACACTTTTTTCTATGTCTCCAGTTGTTGTTGTTGTTGTTGTTGATGTTGTTGTTGTTGTTGTTGTTGTTGTTGTTGTTGTTGTTGGTGTTGTTGTGTTGTTGTTGTTGTTGTTGTTGTTGTTGTTGTTGTTGTTTGTTTGTTGTTGTTGTTTTGTGTTGTTGTTGTTGTTGTTGTTGTTGTTGTTGTTGTTGTTGTTGTTGTTGTTGTTGTTGTTGTTGTTGTTGTTGTTGTTGATCTTCCCAAATTCTTGTTGCTGTTATTTATCAAATTCTTGTTCTTTACATTTTTCTATTACCTTTGTATTCTTTTTTCTTTCAAAATTATTTTGCTTCTCCTTCGATTTCTTCAGTTTCTTTTTCCTTTACTTTCCTCTTTATCTTCATTTCCTTCTTCCCAATATTCTCTTTTTCATCTTTATCTAAAGAATAAAATAAATTTCTTTTTACCTTTATCTAATATATATATACATATATTTATATATATATATATATATATAATACTAATATATAATATATATTATATATATATATATATATAATATAATAATATATATATATATATTATATATATATAATATATATATATATATATATAATATATATATATATATATATAATATATTATATAATACTATTATATATATAAGTCACAGCAGATCAGCTGAATTACCACAAATTAACTGAATCACCGCTGATCAGCTGTCACAACGGATCAACTAAATCACCTCAAATCATCTGAATCAACAATACCAATTTGGTTGCAAAAAACTTTGATGTTTGATAAATCCCGACAAATTCATCTCAATTTTAACAATTTTTGTCATAAATATCTCTTTGCTTCTGACCAGAGCTTTGAAACCGGAGACTAAACCGGAGCATCGGCACAAAAAATAAATATATTTACATCGAATCGGAGAAAATAAAACTTACTACAAACTATTTTTAATACTTGCATTTTGAAAGCGAAAATAAAGGAATTCAGTGACAGGACCGAATGAGGATCCGGATAATTTTAAAAATAATTGAAACCGAACCGGTGTTGGAACACTCACTAAAATTAACCGGTTAGGCAATCGTGCGGTTTTGACCTCTGTAACTCAGATCCACACCATTAGAAAATTTAAGGAGAATCCTCATCACTACGTATTTCTAAAAATAGGATTATTATTATTATTATTATTATTATTATTATTATTATTATTATTATTATTATTATATTATTATATTATTATTATTATTATTATTATTATTATTATTATTATTATTATTATTATTATTATTATTATTATTATTATTATTATTATTATTATTATTATTATTATCATTATTATTATTTATTATCATTATTAATTATTATTATTTATTATTAATTATTATTTTTATTATTATTATTAATTATTTTATTATTATTATTATTATATTATTATTATATCTATTATTTTATTATTATTATTATTATTATTATTATCATTATTATTATTATTATTATTATTATTATTATTATTATTATTATTATTATTATTATTATTATTATTATTATTATTATTATTATTATTATATATTTATTATTATTATTACATATTATTATTATTATTATTATTATTATTATATTTTTTATTAATTTATAATATATTATTATATTATATTATTATATGTTGATACAGTATCAATATGAACGCCAGTAAACAACATTTCTGCTTTGGAATGATAGTAATTATTATAATATTATTATATATATATATAATATAATATATATATATATTATAGTATATATATATATATATCATAGATATAAATTATAGTATATATATATATATATATATATATATATCATTATATACTATATATATATTTACTCTTGAAAGTTTAACAGAAAAAAGGAAGCTGTATATGTATGTCGTAAAAATAATTTGTCAAGATTATCTCTCTAAACGACAGTCATTAATTCTCTCTCTCTCTCTCTCTCTCTCTCTCTCATCTCTCTTCTCTCTCTCTCTCTCTCTCTCTTCTCTCTCTTCTCTCTCTCTC
>JABUQX010016637.1:0-2500 GCA_015478945.1 Trachelipus rathkii | reverse complement strand
TAGTATTGAGACATAGAGAATATAGTTGAACGATGGGCGGGGTCAGCATATATATAAAATATATATATATATATATATATATATATATATATATATATATATATATATATATATATATATATATATATATATATATATATATATATATTAAATATTTAAGTTCTTCCTTCTAAACCGTTTTCTTTTTCTAACGTTTTCTGTAGTTCGATTCCAGGATTAACTTTAACATTTAAAATCAATCTAAATTCACAGATGCCGTCTCCGCCATCCGATATGGGTATGAACTGCAGCCATTTTTAATGGGTTAAAAGCGTTATTTAATAGCGGTTATTCTTACCTTTTTCGTTTTAATTTTGCATAATAATTTCATTTATTTGACCAACTTTCGCAAAAAATAAGAGAATTTTATCGTAACATTATGAAATTTGCAAAAATAGATCGTTTCTATAATGTTAACTCGTGCTGAGCACGAGTAGCACGAGTGCAGGAGTCGCCTCTGATATATATATATATATATATATATATATATATATATATATTATATATATATATGATATATAAAGATATATATATATATATATATAATTTTTATATTTGTGGATATGGTGGGACCTTTTATGTTCTAGGACTCCGTCAGTTTTGATTTTTTTGTTTTTTTTTCATATATTTTAGTACCCTGTCGGTCCCCGGAAGGCCGAGAGACCCCGACTCCTTCCATCGGGGCGTTCTACCCTTGGGGTACACATTAGTTTTAATAAAATAATAATGTTTTTTAAACTAATGGGTACCCCAAGGGTAGACCGCACCGATGGCAGGAGTCGGGGTCTCTCGGCCTTCCGGGGGAACGACAGGGTAGGACTATTTCCCCCCCTCCGGGGCCGGAACCCCGCTCTTGGTATTTAAAAGTCGCGGGGGTTCCTCCGCCCCTCACCTCTACGGGGTATGGAAAACGTCCCCTCTGTCCCTACGTCGGCTCGAGCCCCCTAATTTTTTTTTTTTAATTTTTTAATTTTTTTTTTTTTACATTTTTGTAATAAGCTTTACACGCTGATTCCAAATATGTAATTGGTTTTTCTGTAAGTGTTGTACTTTTCGAGATATTTCATTTATGAAAAAAAAATATTTTTTTTTTTTTTTTTTGTTTTTTACATTTTTGTAATAAGCTTTATACGCTGATTTCAAATATGTAATTGGTTTTTCTGTAAGTGTCATACTTTTTGAGATATTTCATTTTTTTAAAATTTTATTGATATAAATGTGATTTTTAAATAATTATTTAAAATATTTCGAACTTTTGAATCATGTCCATTAAAACTGAAATTTATTGTTAGTATCATATACTAGCAATATGTTAAAAAAAAAAATCAAAACTGACGGAGTCTTAAACATAATATATATATATATATATATATATATATATATATATATATATATATATATATATATATATATATATATATATATAAACAGTATATATATATATATATATATATATATATATATATATATATATATATATATATATATATATATATATATATATATATATATATTTTCTTCCACTCGTCAAAATTAACGCACCACAAGGGTACGTGGCGAAGGAAGGGTAGAAAAGGTTGAAGAACGCGAAGACACTTTATTGGACAATGACAATAGCATGGTGGATTCCTCCCCAGAACCGTAGGTTGATAGAGTGTGAGGCCAAGGTGCAGCCAAAGGGTCTCGCAGTAGGGTTTGGAGGTTCGGCGCTGCAAACACACAATGTTGGTACGTACGGCGACGGCCGCGGGGGGTGTTGGGTCTGTCTCAATACCGTGTATGACCCCCTCTGGCACGGATGACTGCCTGACACCGTCCTGGCATGCTCTCGATGAGTGGGCGAATGTCCTGGACAGTGATTTGATCCCATACGTCGTGCAGTGCCTGTCGCAGGTCCGGGAGGGTCCGTGGAGGGGTTGCAGCTGTCGGATCCGACGTTTCAGGATATCCCACAAATGTTTGATTGGGTTGAGGTCCGGACCATATGCTGGCCATTCCAACGCCGTATTTTGAACAGTCCTGGCGTTTGTTCGCTAATGTTGGCCTTGTAAGTGGTCTTGCATTGTCGGGCGCATTAGGATGAAAGGTTACCGATGTAGGGGTATCTATGACTACCGATATATGGTTCGAGGATGTCTTTGTGATATACCTTTACGGTTGTAAGTGAGTGTTCCATCCGTGGCCCCGATAAAGAGATGCCTCCCAGACCATAACCGACCCACCTCCAAACGGCGGCACCTGCAGCACATTGCATTGCGCGAACCTCTCCATCGGTCGTCGGTATACTCTAGCACGCCTGTCCGAGGCGTACAGAGACACTCTCGACTCGTCCGTAAAGAGTACCTTTGCCCAATCGTCGACCGTTCTCTCGATGTGAAGCGGCGCACGAAAACGCCGGTGCCGTTTCACGATAAATGCAAAACGGTTAACACCCAAACGGAAACCGAACGAAGTGTCATCA
>JABUQX010016636.1:0-50109 GCA_015478945.1 Trachelipus rathkii | reverse complement strand
AATACCCAAGGTATTACCCGCCACTGATGGGCAAGGAGTCCAAGTCTTCTGGCCTTCAGGAAAAACTACCGGGTAGGGGACTATTTTCCGCCCCTCCGGAGGAGTCTCCGGAACCCGGCTCTTTTGGTATTTGGGTGTGGCGAGGGAGTTCCTCCGCCCTCCCCTACTGGGTATGGAAAACGTCTCCCTTGTGTTCCCTGTCGTGCTCGGAAGCCCCCTACATTGCTTTTAAATACCTTTACAAAAATACATAATAATTATATAAAATATATATATATATAATATAATATATATATATATATATAAATATATATATATATATATATATATATGTATATAATATATATTATATATTATATAATCAGTGTTGTTGGGCACAAAAAAGCAAATGCCAAAAGACCAACAGTTTTTGCTTTTTGACATTCTTAAAATCCTTCTTTTTTGGCTTTTCAGAAAACATACTTTCTTATTATTTCTTTTAGTTTAAAGTTTAAAACTTTAAAGGAAAATAAATATAGGTATATCATAATAATGAAATACTATGACTTATTATCAATGTATTGTCTTATAAATAATGGGGGAATATTAATTAAACAAAATAAATTTTATATTTTCCTCTGGAGTTTGAATATTGAATTCTAAAATTAAATTTATTATTTCAATATTTTTTATTTACTTCAAGTTCGTAAATATCTATCGACCATTACTAATTTCTCAGACTTTTCCTTTCCCAACTTATTCCTCAGTTTTGACCAAACTATACCATATGTACTAAAGAATCTCTCAATTGAGCCAAAGCTAGCTGGACAGCAATTTATTTTTGATGAAGGTTATTGCATCAATTGCAAGCTGTGTTCAATATTCTGCGTCTCTTTTCTGACCCTGAAGTCCACTCTGATTATTTAAAAATGCTTGATGCCCATTATGTACACTATGTGCAATAATTGGATCATTTTTTTTTTATCTTAAAGTTCACACCTCACGGGCATAGCCCTATTCAAGGGAGGGAAACTTCTCTAGGTAATTTCTACCTAGGATCCGAACTAGAATTCGAACCCGCGACCTTGCCATGCGACTCCGTCGCTCTACCTTTTGTCCAACCATCTTGAATTAGTGTTATACAAGAGTCTGCTAAATCACTTTTCATTGCTTTAATGACTTCATCATTCACTTTATCCAAGTACTCATTGCCCAACTGTTTTTGATTTGGTGGTTCATACCCAATGCAGATAGATCAAGTAGCTGAGATTAAATATTTATTTTCTATGCCATATTAAACCATATATTGGAAGAAAAGAGAAAACTCTGCTAATTGCAACACAATTCTCCTTTTTGTTACACACTCCTAGTACAAATGAGTGCATAGAAGCTTTGTCATGACATCAAGTTAATTGAATAGATCAAAGAGAGAGGTAAATGAATATATTTTTCTCCAGTTATTTCACCTCATTTTAAATTATAAGAATGAAAAAAACTTTCATCACTACTACTATATAGTCAGGGTCCAAGAATATCTATATAATGATATCATTTTCGCCATACTTTTACCTCGAACAAACTGCTTAATGTGTTTTCCTTTTAAAAAAGTTCATTTTTTTCTCTTCTTTATTGCAGGAATGAGCTTGGATCCTAGCAATCCTATCACACATTAAATGAAGCAATGTTTAATTGCTACTTTCCTTTGTATCTTATGTAGGCGAGTTTACCTCTGACCTACTCGTCTTTAATCGCCACCGGTATTGTCCAATTTTGGCATTATTACTTTTAGTTGTTTAATAACAATATCTTATATATAATATATATATATATAATATATATATACTATATATATATATATATATATAATATATATATATATATATATATTATATATAATAATATATTATATATAATATATTATATTTTTATATTAATTAATATCATTGATATTTATTACTATATATTACTATATAATGCAATAAAAAAATATAATTATATATGTAAGAGTATCTACATATTTAAATATCAAAGCTTTAAAAAATATATTATGACATTTCTTGTGGTTATATTTGGCTGTTTTTGACTCTGTCATGATATCTTTTGTTTTTGACTCCACCATGAAATCTTGTATTATTTGTAGATATATTATTATATTATGTGTTAGTGTATTTTATTAGTGCACGTAATAAAACGTTTTTTTTTATTAGTTTTATTTTTTTATTTATTATATTATTTTATTAATTTTTATGTTTTTATGGGTTTTTTGTATATAATTATTGTTTATATTTATAGATTTAGTATAAATGGGTTTATATAATCCTCCTCGTCCTGGATCGGAGCTTCCTCCCTCAAAAAAATATTCCATATATTTTTATTTATTTTTTATTTACATTTTCTCTTAACTTAAATATTTTTCATATGTTATTTCTAATAAATGTTATCCTTTTTTCTCGTTTTCACGATCTTTTGTTCATTGCTCTTTCTATGATGCTGTCATTATTATTTATTTATATATATATTATATTTATTGATTTGATTAGTATTAGATTATATATATTAGTTTGGTAGAGTAATATTTTTATATGTTCTTGAAAAGAATATACTAAATATATTTTTTTTTTTATTAAATATTCATTTGTAATATATATTTTATTAGTATTAACTAACTTTCTCGCGATACGATAGTATTCAATTAAAAATATTGTTATCAGTTTATGGAGATGGGGAGGATAAGCTATTGTAAATTTACTTAAATTACCCTCTCTACAACAATTTCTTCTGTCGAAAATTTAAATCATACTCAATATTTCATATTAAATTAGTATTGATCTTGACATATAATTAAAATTTTATGAAGTTCTCTATGTACACGTCAACGGTAAAAATTGACAGTTTCTTACCCTGACAATCACTCTTCTTGAGGATGTATTTAACGTTTAGGATCAGAATAAAGGATCCTATTCAACTAGAATGTTCCCTGTACGCCTGAACTATGGAAAGATTTTCCCAATTTACGATGAATCAGTTGATACTATAATTATATTTCATGGGACAACCACATATTCGTTGAAATCTAATTTTCTCTGGTTATCCATGATTTTAAAATAGTTTTTCGAATTTTACGCTGAAAATCATATACTCTTATTTCATTGTTTTTAAGAATGGTTTGAATGTCTTATTGTTTCGTTTTAAAGATTTTCATTTTTTTTTTGTGTCAATTAAATATCATATCTTGCTCTGACTTCAATACGTAATGCAAAATTATTACCTGTCGTTTCAATGAAAGCCGCTATTATCACATAATAGGGACATTTTAAATTATATCTAAAGGCCTTGCTTATAGCTCATTTGTAGGGAGAACCCTTGTATTTGCATATTTTTTGAATTCAATATATTTAATTCTCACTTTATTAACTTTCGAAGATCTTCTATCAAATGGGTATAATGATGATCAATATTTTATGTATGTAAAGGTTGTCCCTATTTTCTTTGTATAGTCTTAATAGCTATATTTCAATTTCTTCTTACATCTCTAATTGTAATATTCTGAGTTGAAGTATTATTTATATTTAATGTGGTATTATCCCTAAAAATTATGTTCAACATTAATACCACTTTTTTTAAATAGTATAGCCGACTATAGTATGCTATTTCTGCTTGTTTATCATTATTTTTATTTTTTATATTTTTTTTCTTTGTCTATCTGTTATTTTTTATATATATACTAAGTAATGATTTCTTTGTATGGAAAGATTATTTTAATATATTGCTTAAAATTATTATAATAACAACTATTGACAGTATACCATTCATCTTTTTTGTATGGAAATAATTGTTTGTATTTATTTTTTCTTTTTTTTTTAGATGTTTAAATGAAAATATTTATTCAATATTTTACTTTATAACGTAAATGATATAATTTTTTTGGTTAAAGTAAATAAGATTTGATTGTATGATTTTAATAAATACTTTATTAATTATTCTATGACATAATTTTTTCCCTAAATTAAATTGGTCGTGATCGTTGACTAAAACTAATGATGAAACATATTACATTATAATAAGTTTTATTATAATTATGAAATTTCATTTATAATAAAAAAATAAAAAAAAAATTTTCGATCTAATTACTTATATTTAATATATTTATATATTTATATTATTATATAATTAATATTATATTAATATATTATATATTATATATATATATATTTATATTTTATAATTATTATATATTATTTATAGGTTTCTTTTTATATCATATATATATTATTTATTATTAATATATTTAAATAATTATAATGTTCATTTGTATATGTAAATTAAATAACAAATTACTATAAAAAAATATATTCATTATCTTTATGACATTATTATTATTATTGCAAAAACTGCTAATTCTATTATTTAATGAACAGTGTTGACCATAATTGGTGTAGTGATATTGTCATTATATTGTGTATTCGAAGGACTTGATGGGAAAAATCTCTCAAAATATATGACAAAATAATAAATAATATTTCTTTTACTATTTAAATTCTTATCAGTGTTATATTTTGAAAGCTTATTTCATAGTGAAATGTTATAACTCTAATCCTCAGTTAAATCCTTACTCAAAAATTTTCTAGAAGATATTTAATAAAAGATTTATTTATTTTTATGTTAAATAAATTTAGTTAATTATTAATATAAATATAAGTCTATTAATTATATATTTTATTAATTTATAATTATATTAGGTAAATATTAATTGAATTGTATGTTTTGTTAATATATTGCTATTTTATTAAATAATATATTTATATTCAAAAAGCAATTTTTGCCTAAAAAAAAATAAAAAAAATTTCTCATTAATTCCTCTCCCAACAAAATTATTTTGTTTTCTAAAAAATCAAAAAATTTCACACCGGATTGAGTGTGTGAATATCTAGTGTCTATTTTCTACAATTTCCTCTCCTGGATGAAGTTTCATTTAATACTTGCCCAAATTTCTTGGCCTCTCCCTTATAGTCTATGAAGTTGTAGGACTTTCTTTTTCTAGTCGAGATGATATAAAATATCACCGAATCAAATTGTCCCTTATTTATTGTCGTTTCAAAAACTTAATTCAACAAGACATTCGCAAGCTTAACGCATTTTCTTTCTTCCTCTAGTGAGTCCGCCTTGTCTCACTTGGTAAAACACCCATAGCCTATGTTTTATTACTCTCATTATTTTATTCCCTTTTTGGGTCAAGCTGCTTACGGCCTCCTTCAAAGATTGCTTAAATTTGTGAACTTATCCGCCCCCATATATCATCCATTAAATGTAAGATGAGTTATCATGTTATTATATAACCATTATCGTATATCTAACTTGTACTTCCATATTCCACATCATATATATCATATATCTTGTACCTTGCTAGTGCATCCTTACTCTTATTTATTCTTTGATCAATATCATCTTGTAAGAATCATTCATCTGGTCTAAATGAATGCAAATTTATTCACAAAGATATCAAATTCCCTTTATAAAAGCTATCAGCTAGAATAGTTTCTTTATAATATCATATTAAGTATATAGTGAAATGTATATCTAATTTCATGATATAAATATCTTACAGTTGTTTCCTTCAGCTAATGTGTTGCTTAAAGATTTACTATTAATAGAGTCAATAAAGAGAAGATCATATCTGGTCTAAATGAATTATCATACTGCCATTTCGTTCGGTTGCCTAGTGTAGCCTGTTTTGTAAACAGCATATCAGAGAATTTCTTTTATTAAATTTTCATTAATCATTAAATGAATTTCAAACGGCAATGTTAATTCAATAATATGGTATTATTCAATACGACATGATTTAGTTTTAACCGGATTATTCAAAACGATTTTTCATACAAATATAATAAATAAGTATTTTTAATAATTGTTCAAATAAAAAAAATAATTCATAAGGGTAGAGGACCACCTTTTTATATAGCTTAGTTATTATTTTTATATTTTTAATTGGTTTATTTATCTGATCCGATTGCTTTGTTTGAATTTCACTAGTTCGATGAGTGCTAATGTTTCCAAAATAATTAAGGTTTACTCTTAATATTCTGGGAAAAAGAATGATCAGGATTTTTTTTCAGATATTCTATTTAGCGGGATTGTTACCATTCAGGGTATTAAGGATATATGTATATAAGCTTGCTAGGTTTAGACTAATAAGTAAAATTAACATGATGATTCGACTGAGGTTTAATGATCTAATTTTGAAATTCTAGTTTGGCGCAATGAGATTCAGAAACTTGCCCTTTTTTCCTACCTTTCGCCCCACTTATTATATTTAATAAAAGAAATTATATATAAGCAACACGTAATGTACTATCTTGTGATAACATATTCTCTGATCTAATAATTAAAAAAACAACATAACAGCCCAGAGATGATTGACTTTTTGTCAAGCCTTGTTTTTAAATTTATGTTTTTTGATAACTTTCGTTTGCCTTTTTTACCATAATTTAAAATAGCTAAATACTATCGTTAGAAATAAAAGAAAGATGTAAAAGAATTTTCTGACTATTATTTTTAGCAAAAATATAAAAAAGATTTCTTTTAAGATATCTAAAACCAATAATTACGCAATAATTTTACACGATTTACTATTAATTATAGGTATCCTGGGTAAGATATATACCTTAATAGTATACAATATTTTTGCATTAATCTATAAATTCTAATTATTATTTTTCTAGCCTCTACCTTCTCTGCATAGAGGTCATATATAAAATTGCCACATATATTATTAAAGGTAGATATTGCTCGCCATCAGCAGGTTAATCTCTGAAGCACTTTAAGTAATAACGTTTCTCTCTACTCTCGCCATCTTTCTCCCTAATTATCACTCCTCCATATGAGAATATTTTTTTTCTTTATAAATCAATAATATTTAAGGTAATACCTATAAATATAACTATTACATAATTATCCCTTTAAATATATCAAAATAAAATAATTTGATCTTAAAGTTAAAATAAAGCTCATCAGTCCTTAACTATTGACGTGGTGAGTCGGAACTCATGTTTAAATTCCTCGTATTATAATACTGAAATTCAATTTTAGTATTTGAAATTGGTGCTTAGATACAAATAATTGTTTTCATCATACACAATTAGTAATAATTAATAAAATATCTAAATAAATTATATAATATTGAAAAATAAAGAATATAAACATTTATTTAAGGTGTCCATAGGTTAACCCCATCGTCCGTCAAACAATATTACTATTATTTGTTGTAATTCAATAGTTTTTAATATAATTTTCATTGATATTTCACTTGTTAGGAATATTGCAAAGGTACGTTTTGGTTTGGAAGTAAATTAACTTCTTTATATCAATAATATTAAAAATGTCTATATTAATAATATAGAAAAACAACTGTGGTTCTAGTCTCAATACGTCCAATACATCAATTTACAGCGTATCGCTTGCGGGTGTTGGAATTTCTAGTAATCCTAATGTTTTGATGTACCTTTTATGTAGACCTACTAATACTGTTGAACAATATACAATTTTACTTTAGTTACTTGAATTAGAAGCAACAAAACTAAATACTCGATTGTATACACTGAAAAATTAATATTAAAATCGGTCATCAATTTGGTATTTGTCTATCAAAACAAAGTTAATAAAACTTAGCGATTTTCAAAGTTAATTATTCTATAATGAAAGGCACTTTTGTACCATTGTCCGTAAATTGTTTATACTTTAACATTTTGTTAACACAATATAAAACCACTTAGAATATGACACATTTTATCTAAATAACTTGATAATGCAACTACTGTGTGCTAGTAATGAGCATAGATAAAATTTTTTTTATTTTTTTATTTATGTTATTAGATGTACCGAATTTACCCTCTCAAAAGTTTTGGCCCTCACTCCGCAGACGCAATAAATATTTTTAAGAATAAATTTTATTGAATCCTCTGTATAACCCAAATTTATTTAAAACTATAAATAAATTTATTATTTTAAAAGTCTTCTCCAGCTATTAGACTACATTTCATTCATTTTTGTAAATTTTTATTGTTTATAGTTTCAAGATGGCTACTAATGAGTGATTCAACAGAACTAAAGTATTACCTATTTTTAATTATTACCAGCACATTTTAAAGTACATCTATACTTTAAGTTTAATATATTATATAATATATATATATATATATATTATAAATATATATATATATATTATATAATAGTATATAATATATATATATGATATAATTATCGCCCAATATCAGTGCCGGCTTTCTGGAGGCGGTATGACCCCTCCAATAAGTGGGTCAGGGCCAGAAATATATGAGTGATATAGGACGTTGGATATATTCTTTTGAAAATCATAGTATTTTTTATAGTATTAGTATATATTTATATTGTAATTAATATTAATTATATCGGTTGGATATATATGATACTCCAAATCGAAATGGAATATATATTATATTTTATAATATTTATATTTTAAGGATTCATCAATTTGAGAAAATTTAAAGCTAACAGAATTCTAGCTCCAATATTGCCTATAGAATATTTTTATATTATTCAATTCGTATCTTTAAATCCAAATTTAACTTAAATTTTCCAGGTATCATTGCTTTCTTTGGAATATATCATAATCCCCTTATTAATAAGCCCTAACATTATAGGCTAATCTAATGATCCTGCAATTTATGAATTATTGAGGACTTTCTATAATAATTATATTAACGAGTATTTTTTAGGGATTCTTTATACATTATATTAATTTATCAATAAAAAGTATTAGTCGTGGAGATTTCTGCGTTTAATGCATTTATGTGCATTACATCTTATCTCCATAATATCCCTCCCAACCTTCTAGATCAGATAAGTACCCTCTAAATCTTTTTTGTGTTTCTCGTAGACCATTTGGCCATGTGTTCTCGGATTTTTTGGTTAACCCCCTGCTAACCTGAGTATTATTTTTTTTGCTAAAACTTATAATATATTATTATTTATATATATATACTTAATATTATTAATATATTAATTTGTTTATATATTATTACAATGTTTTATTTCCATTATGACTTTATTCATAGTTATATTATTAGTAATATATTGAAATATTATTATATTAATATAATTATTTTATTATAATAGTGCAATAGTTATAATTCAAGGACTTAATGCGAAATTATCGCCTCTGTCCCCTCACTTTGTGCTTCACTTTTCACATTTACCTAAATACTAAATTTAAAAAATCCCTGCTTATAGCAACATCAAAAAATGCTCATGCAACATAAAAATAATAAACTAATCTAAATCAAAATCAGATCTGTATTAATTTTATTTATTCTTATTTAACTATTAGTACCAGACATGACAATTATCCAAAAAATAAATAATTTACTTTTCATATCACTACCCTGTCAAAAAAATTGACATTGACTCATTTAACTTCTATTTTATTTTTAATTTGTATGTGCCTAAATAAACCATTTTTATATTTTGAAAATATTTCTTAACAACCTTAGCAGTGACAACTGCTAATTTTTGAGAGACTATATTTTAAACAAGTCGTGCAAGTTCAAATAAATAAACTATATATCTTTACTGCGCTGTCTTCCCGAAGCTCTGAGACAATAATGGACAAGAATTTCTACTGCGCTTTGGTTTCTTTTTTTTTTTTTTAGATTTGCGTATTACATTGGGTAGATCACTGTCTTTGATTAATCATTATGTTCGTCATATCGCTTTTTTACTTAATATTTTTTCAAAGTGTGAGTTGCTCCACTATCAAGCGTGGGGCAATGCTAAACTACATCTAATTTTACCTGAAAAATAATCTTAATTTAATTATTTTATTAATAATGCTAAATAAATTCCACTTATCGTTACCCCATTTACCGTATTCATAACCCTAAACTATAATCCCTGGGGTCGATAATCACAAAAGGAAACACCTATTATCCACTGGGGTCGATAATTAATCAAGGAATGGACCCCTATAATAATTGGAGTAGATAATCACGGAGGGAAGACCTATAATCTACTGGGGTCGATAATTAATCAAGGAATAGACCCCCAACAATCTCTGGGGTCGATAATTACGGAAGGAAACACCTATTATCCACTGGGGTCGATAATTAATCAAGGAAGGTTATTTCATGGTCTTTAAATAATTTCTTGTATCTTTTCAGGGTCAAAACGAGCTGACGGAATCAGAAACAGCAAGGAGTAACATTTCTTTAATTGAATTAGACCAAGGAAATTCTGAGACATCAAAAAGTACAACTGAAACTGTAAGTCTTGAAGGTTGATTTCTATTACATATTTCTTACGCTTATATAAGGATACTATTAATACTAGAAAAACAAGTTTTGTAAGTAGCTGAGATAATGTAATGTCTTTACTTATAGTTTTTAGGTTTTATTTTTTATGGATTTGTAATGTTTAGTATTTTATACTCAACAGTAAAATAGGAATATATTATTATTTTTTTTAATTTATATTATATTCCTAACGCAGATTGTGGACATAATTTATTTATAACAAACTATATTCTATATTTTATACCATTTAAATTATTACTAAAGTTGTAATTCTGTTTGTTTTTATTATTATTATGTGATAAATATCAATATTTATATATATTTGCTATATATTCTATATTAATTTATTTATATTATAGTATATATATTCATAAATATTTATGATATTATTAATTTATTTTTATATTTTTCTGATCTTTATTATATTACTTTTATACCAAAAATTGGCATAATTTTTTTTTTTTATATTTTTATTATATTTTATTAATTTATTTATATATATCTTTATAATTTTACTATATGTAGTATTAGTATAGTTACTATATATATTATTTATTTTTATATTATTTATTTAATATATTTGCTTATATTTGGTTCATATTCTATGATATCTCTATTTATATACACAGTAATCTATTCTTTATTTTAAATAATTCCCACTCATACATAACATGTTGCCATATGTTTTATCAATAGACAATGGGCGCATTTCTTTCTTTCACAAATACTTTATTCCATTCTATTTACATTTTTTATTACTACAATAGTCTTGTATTATCTTATTAGACAGCATTTATTTAATATTTATTATTATTATTATTTTATTATAGTATTTGTAGTCGTAAGATAAAGTATATATATTATTCTTTATTTATTAATGTAAGAGTTATTATGATATATATTTTTATTTTGATTAAAGGAGAAAAAAAAAATATTTCTTAATTAATTAATTATAAGCTAAATTATCCTTATATATATTTAATTTATTAAATGATCTAAGTATTTCCCGAGAAATAATCTATCGCAACTCTTTCAAAGTAGGTTACTAAATTCAAAACTAAGTATAAAGCAAATATTTCTATTGAACAAAGATCAATTTTGTTTCCAAACCAAATATCATTCTTAGTTGTTTTTTTTAATAACATTAAATTATATGCTTTATATTTTAATATTTATATCGAATATTTCTATATAGCTATATATAATATTTTATATATGTCTTAATGTAGTAGTATTTCATTAGCCAAGTAACACTCACATAGTTAATTATTTTTCAAACTTCAATTATTGTAATATTTTATAGTTAAATATAACTGTTTCAAATTATTATAAAGTGTCCAAATAATAATGGCTCATATATAAACAGAAGTATGCGCCAATGTATTCTAGAGTTATAGTATTTATTATTTAATATTTATATATTTTTATATCATTATTTATATATTTATATTAAATTAATATGTCAGTTTATATTAAATTATTTATTATTATAATATTATATTATTATTATTTTATTATTTTATTAATTATATTAGTTAGGTGACGTAGGTAGGTATATGGATTATTTTAGCACTGTCAGGATTTTTTTAATGCCACAGTATTTAACTATACTAGTAAAACAATTATATATGCATTAAAATTGGGAGGAAGAAACTTGCTCCATTTTGTTTTTGTTGCTTTTTTAATCGCAATATATTTTTAAAAATTTTATTTACCTTTCCATTTAGGGGCCGAAGTCAGCAATCAGGGACATAGTCGGGACTTTACATACCCCGGAGGGATCAGGTCGATTTTGGTTTTTGTTCTTGTATATCCCCAGGCGACACCAAGACCAAGACGGGCTCGAGACCATACCAGAGGTGATTTATGTCCCCTTCGGTCCTACCGGTTTTTTAGATGCGAGAGAACCTCATCCTCCATCTTGCTGTTTACCTTCTGATGGTAGGTTCCTTGTAGTAAAATTATATAAAGATTTTATAAGATACTTTCCCTCAACCACTTGATATTTACTTTTTAGATAAATAAATACATAGGATAAACCGCAAAGATGCATGGGCGAGCTGGTCTCTCGGCCTCACGGTGGACGACGGGGACTAATCTCCCCTTCCGAGGATTCTCCAGATACACTCCGACTCTTTCTCTTTGTTTTTCTGTCCGTTTCCGTACCATCCTCATGTTGGGTATGATAACGATCCCCCGGCCCTCTTTCCCGTCGGCTCAGCCTCCCTAAGATGGCGATAATTAATTTTAAAATATTTCTAATGTATAAGCCAAAAAAAAAAAAAATAATAAATAATAATCCATCCTTAATAATTTCCGCTGATTCTCATAATATATAATTGTTTTTACTTAGACTGGTCCGTCCCTTCTACATACGGAGCATTTAAAATAAATTTCTTTGATCCATCTTTTTATTTTATTATATTTTATTTTGTATTAAATATATTTATATATATAATATATTTTATTTTTATTTTTGTATTATATATTTTATATTTTATCTTATATACTATTATTTTATATATGTTACTGTTTATGTTTAGTTTTTATTTATTAGTACGTATATATATTATATGATTGTATTATATCTTTTATGATTTATTTTTTATATAATTTGTGTGTCAGTTTATGTTTGTATTATTTTATTTGTTAACTGTTATAAATAAATTTTTGGAAATTTAAATATAACACATTTCTTAGTATATTATATATAAAGTGATCTATAAACAGTAATAATAAAGTAGAATCTTCTGATAAAAATTTTATTTTAATAGCATAATGCCGAAGGCCAGTTTATTTTTACGTGTTCTGAAACAACTGTTTCTGTTTATTAGTTGGGTTACAACTAATATCCTAATTAACCACGAATTTTTCCTGGGGGAATCTAAATAACAATGATTCTGATATGCTGTTAACATTACCTGCAAAACCGATTACGGTATTACACATTTTATACTATTATTCTATAATATAATTATATTATGATGTATTTATATATTTATATTATTTATTATGATTTTTGATATATATTATTTATAGTAATTATAATATGGTAAGTCTGGGATAGTGGGAAGTACTATATATACTTTGGTTTAGTAGTTTTTATGTAATGTATTAGTGGTATTGACTTTATTAGTTTTATTATTTATTATATTTATATTACTTTTATGATAGATAATAATGTATTATCATATGAATTATTTCTTGTAATTATACTAGATTATTAAATTGTTTGTTTATTCATTTTATATTATATCCTATTGATGTTTTTGACAGAAATATAATTTCTTCACCCCCGGACGACAGTCGAGTTTCCCCCAGAAGAAACCTATCCATGACATTTAATTTTGTTAATACTATTATAAACAAAATAGATGACAAATAATATGATAAAGTATGTTTAAGTAGGTGAGAAAATTTTGGTTCCTGCAGTATATTAAAAGAGGAATCAAAGCATGGAAATATAATATGTTCTTGATGGATATTATCATGCATGTGAAAATACAAAGTTTCAATTCTGATCTTTGAGAAGTCTCAGTGACTTGATGAGAAGCGTAGTGAGAAAATACCTTATTTAATCAGGTATATGAGTTAAATTTCTCTAGAAGTCTATTAGTAATGAGTGCCTTATTAATATATAAATTATTTCAGTTTTAGTTTTTTCTTATTTTATGTTTCAATTGGAGCGTAAATTGAAAAAAAATAAAGGGTGTGGTATATGTATAGCGTATTTTATATTATTATTGATTTTTATTAGTTATTTATTTATTTATTATCTTTATATTTATTCTTTTATTTTATTATATATATTTACTATATTATATTAAGTTGGTATACTTAATATTATTTTATTTTTATAGTATATATATAATATATATTACTATTACTTTTATTATTTTGTTGATTTTATTAATTATCCTTTTCTATATTGATAGCATTTACTAGCTTAGTTCTTTTTATATATATTTTTTTATTTTTATTTATATATATAATATCTCTATATTTGTACTTTTATAGTATATTCTTTGAGTGGTTAACTATTCTGCGTATGTTAAGTATATGTGGATATATATATTTAGTGAATATCTTATATTACTTATCGTATGTATTGTTTATATATGGTGATGTATATATTTATGTATGTTTTTTTTTGTTTTCAGTATATCTTAATAGTACCTATGTTGTGATATAGTATATCTTATTCTGGGGTTTATGTATATATACGTATTGGTAGTATATATTATTACTAATGACTAGTTTTTTTTATTATTATTTATTATTTTATCGCTATTAATTTAGCTATATATTATATATTATATTTTTATATATACTTATATATATAGATATATATATAATATATGTATATTTTTGATATATATATGGGAATTAGTGGTTTATATATATATACTTATAGTTGGTTATTATTTTAATTATTGGTAGTATTACTTATTATTAATTATTGATATATTATTATTTTAATTTATAGTTATATAATTTGTCCAGATGTTATTATTCAGTATATTTTGGTTATATAGATTATATGTTATATGACTATAGTTATTTAGTAATAGATGTATCATATTTGGTATTAGGTATTGTTATATAGTCATATATATATAAGTAGGTAATATATATTATATTATTATTATTAAGTATTATTATATTATTATATTATATATTATATATTATTTATATAATAATTATTATTATATATATTATATATTATTTATATATATATTTTTTATTATATTATTATTATATATATATATTTTATATTAAATATATATATATAAGTTATTAGAATATATATAATATATAATATTAAATATATTATATTATATATTATCTATATATTATTTTATATATTATTTATTATTATTTTTGTTATAGTGTATAGTATATTATATTATTATTTTATATGAATTTTGGTTAATTTTATAATTATATTATTATGTATGTTTTTATATTAATTTTTATATTTATTTTTAGTCATATATAATATTTTATGATATATTTGTTACACTTTTTAAGTATGTACGTAAAAATTATCTTTTATTTATCAATAGCTTATATATATTTTGTATACTATATAATTATATTCTTATGATTGGTATAGTTATATATCCTGAATTTATAGATAATGGATTATTTATATTATATCTTATTATTTAGATGATTATTTATATTATTAATATTATATATATTATATCTATGATATAAATATATACATTTTTATATATATATTATGCTTTGGAGGGTCATGTCAAATATATCATTTATGTGATTGTCATCAACATTTGTTGCTAATGAGAAGTGGCCTCCATTTGATGGTCCGCTTATCATTTTTTAAAGTCAAATCAATCGAACATATATATGTACTATTCTATATCCATGGCTTTGCTTGCTTTATTATTTATTGTTATTTTTTTTTGTTCTTTTTTTATTTCTCTTTTTTGTTATTTTTTATTTCTCCTCTTTTTATCCCCATTTACTAAATTTATTTTAAAAAAAAGTACAGTTACACTACTTTTTGCACGTGGCCTTTCTAAATTCTGATTACTATTGATAAAAATATTACTGAAACGTTAGTAACAGAGATACGAAAACAATGATTTGTAAGAAGAAATAATAATAATTTATTTTCCAATAACTTTTTCACTGTGTTATGCAGATATTTTCGTTTGTATAGATTAAATATATTATGATTTATATTTATATATTATATATAATTTATATGTAAATAATAATATACAATATTTCATATAGTTATTAGAATATTATTATTATATATATATATATATTTATTGATTTATATTGGGTTTTAATTGAGTTACAAATGGCTTCTATAGAATCTCCTATATATATATCATTTATAATTATCTCTTCTTAATAGCTTTTCTATTTTATTTCTGTCAGTATGGCTGACGGCTTTCGTTTTTCTTATCAACGGTACGCCTTCCGGAGATTGATTTTAACGCTATTTGCAACTCCCAAAAACTGTTATCGACATACTGATAATTTCTAGTCATAGAGATATAATAGTCAGAAGAATCCAGTCAGTTATAGAAAGCACAAACTTGTTGACCTTTAGCCAATATGAATACGAAAACACATTAAAAAATTTAGATAATAATTAAATATAATACGTTATTATATTTATAATATACTACCTTCTATCTTATCTGTCGATTGATTGTATTTTTTCAGTTGTATCTACTACTAACCCTTAAATAACGTCGACTGGCTATATATACATCTTATAGAGTTTTCATAATTTTTTATTTCGCCAAATTTAGGTGTGGCAAAGTGCTCACCTGACCTTTGCCCTTAGTATTATATATATATTTTTTATAATATTATATATATATTATATATTATTAATTATATTTATATATATTTATATTTATTTATTTTTTATTTTTTTTTTATTATTATTATATATATTTTTATATATATTATTAGTTATGTATTTGTAGCTACGACGTATATATAATATTATGTATTTTTTTGTTATTAATATAATTATACTTATTATTGTGTGTGGTAAGTCTTCTATCATTTTTTTAAACTTTAAGGTGCTACCTCTTTCTTCCGATCATTGAGTGATATACAATATGACTCTTATTCAGCTAGCTGCAGTCATGGCAGTACCTTATGAAGAGAGACGGAGAGAGTGAAACGCCGTCAATTACGATCTAAGTATTCATTCAAATTAAAAACCTAGTATGTATATATAGAATATGAAAATTTAAAGTTTAGTATTTTATTATTTTTATCCAGCTTACATCCGCAAATCTTTTTAAACAATACAGCTATCACAATAAACAAAACACCTAAAATATATATAGTTGGCTGGCATACAGTTAAGAAAAACGAGGCGCATTTTGTTCGAGAGGGGCATGAATTTTCATGAACATTATTGCATATTATGTAAGAAGAACGGGTGTGTTATTCCTATCAGTAGTTCCATTCACAACTTTCAAAAAGCTTTAGGAAATAGTAATCATGAACCGATTACACACACTTCAGCTAGCAGCATATATAATGTAGAAATGTGAAAACTCGGGTTTTTAGGCTCATATAAACATCTTACGATCCAAATGTGTGTCGGTAGATTGAAAGGAAAGAGACTTTAATAGGAAAGTTTAAAAAATACTTTTTGCGAGGGTTGTTATTTTTGTAGAGAAAAGTAAGCTTACCCTATAAATAATCAGAGTTGATTTGAAAGTATTTTGAGCAAATTTGTGAAATATGATTATTAAAACATGGAAAAAAATCAGAGTGATAGTGCTCGAATTATACTATCTATAACACGCTCGGAACTTTTTTATATATGGCGAATTTGAAGATTAGTAAATATATACATTGTATATAAGAGAACTGAATTTAGAAGATGAGTTTTACCTCTGCAATAAAATGAATATTTGATTGTTGAGTATAATGTTTTAGAGTAGTGGAGGGTAAAAATCCCGTATGAAATTATTTTCTTTCAGATTAGTTAAAAGTATATAATGTGAATAAGCAGAAATATATTGCAAATGCTATTGCTCCGGAGCTGACTTATCTAATTGTAAATTAAAAGTAGTACTCATTGATTTGAAGGTTCTATTCTAACCTTATGTGCTTGGAAAATTGAGGTGTAAGAAAAGGCTTTCAGAAAAGGCAAACAAGAAAGTTCTACGATTATACACTGTGATACATAGTATTGTCTAAATGCTAACAAAACAACAGAATAATTAATTAATATGAAATTAATTCCTAAATTGGTTGTTTTTATGAGTTTTGAAGAGACTTTATCAATCGGTTTAGCAAGTCGCCAAAAAAGAAAAATTTGCATGAATCAATCAATGATTCTCAATCTTAACATTCCTATAAGCATTTTATAGTGAGCATGGTTATCTCATGTAAGATAGTGATATGGATGTTCAGGACTTAAAATCAATATTTGATGGTTGTAGCATATCTCAAAAGAGACAATCTTCATCATCTTGCAAGTGCTTCTTGTGTGAAATCAAAATGTAGAGTTACCTTTCATTTCTGTTTTATTTTTATTGATAATCTATGTGTCTTATCTTAGCAATTCTTTGCAAAAGAATTACTTTGGGTTGCCAAAAGTGGATCCTATAAAATTTGATGCCGAAGTTCACGGACAAATGAATCCAAATCAATCAGCGATATGAATAGTGTACTTATCATAAATAATTGTTCGGGGCGTGATAATATTCATTATGGCTTACGAAGATTTGCATCTGTAAGTTTGCGCTCTATGCTATTTGATATAAGAAAATGTCACTTAAAGAGGATTGATATATATACTGCCGATAGATGTTTATCGAGAAAGGTTTTTTCAACAAACATCAATCAATTTTATATAATTTATATATGGGCTATTTCGCTTTTTGATACTTTCATCATTAACTCAAATTTTCTATACTATATTACTTATAAGAAGTTGTTATCACGTATTCCGACTGTTTTTTTAACTGCGGAAGTGTGACTAGCTTGACTGAATAATATGTGTTCTAATTGTTTTTTATATTCAAATTCTGCCAGAAAGTCGATAATTATTTTAAAGCATGTTTTATTTAGCGTTTCCATTTGTCTTATATCTGGGAATTGACGTTTTTAGGTGTTGGGTTGTGCGAGTACTAATAAATCAGATCTGTTATAATTTCCCAGTTCTGTTCTTATTTCTTTATAATCGTACAACCCGTGTTTATTATATAATCGTATTCGTGTTTGTTTTTATGTATGTAGCGTAATGTTAGTCTCGTATACTACCCCTTTAGTGGTCTGGAATTCAACTGAGATATTTTCTAGAAAATATATAAAACATTAACTGTATGCGAGGTGTAAGAATATACTCGTCGTAATCTGTCTTTAAACTTACTCTAATATCCCTAAACTTGACTAACTTACTAATCTGTTCAGAGCTACGTCTACGAAGTTTAAGGTATAGATAATATTATTTTTATTTTTATGTATATTTCTTATAGTTTTATTATTTTATTAGTATAGTTTTTTTTTGTTATTTATTATATTAGTATATATATAGTATTATATTGAGTTAAGAGTTTTTTTTTATTGATTTATATTATATATGTTATTTTTATATAGTTTTATTATTTTATTTTATTATATAAGTATTTATTATTATATTTATTTAATAATATTGTTATTATATATATATTAATAGATTTATGTTATATAGTATTATTATATATTTAGTTTAATTTTATTATGGTTTGAAATACTTATTAGGGTTTATATATATATATATTATATATATTTATATTTAATTTTTATTATATTAATTATTATAATATATATAGTATAGTGATTTATATAATTATATTAGGTTATATATTAATGTTCTTATATAGATTAGACAAATATATATATATATATATAATTTATTTCTGATTTAAAAATCATGATTATTTATCACTTATTTGAAAAGTTAATATTTACGAATTATAATATTGTAATTATATACTCTTCATGGTTGTTTTCTTACCCTTATTAATTTTATTTATCTAACTTCCAATAAATTTCAGCATAATAGATTGTTATATTTTTACAACTAAAGATTTGGTTAATATTTCGGTTATTTACTAATTCAGTAAGACAGTAACTCAATAAGACTAAGATTAGCTGACAGGTGAAAAGAATCATTATCTTTAATTTTATTTGAATAGAGTTATGCCAAGCGCCGCAATTTTCTGTAAAGCCCCCGGAGAAATGTCTGAAAGAAACACTGCTCTCGGTCCTTTCAAAAATTGTTCCCTAGTTAAAGGTTTATAATAAATTACTACGGTGGTTTGATAATCTCTTTATGGCGAGCCTTACCCAGTTTCGTATGTTCTTTTACGTCGACCCTGACCCTTTTTGATTGTCAATGTCATTTGTAAGAGCACTATGGTAAGAGTAAAAGGTTTAGGTATCTAATATGATTATTGTTTGGTTGAAGAGTTTTGAAATACTATTGATTAGTCCAATTGTTCATTTATGAAATATTTCAAATATTTTGATTATCGAAGATTATTTTATTGCAACTTTATATATACTAATATACCTTGTATTTAATTTGTATTACAAGGTTTTAAAAAGCTTTGGTCTTGACGGATTGTTCATCATTTTAATTATATATAGGTTTGTTTACATTGAGACAACATTTAAGTAACCGTATAGCGACTATGTGCATGATAATTTATATTTGTATTAATTTTATATTTATAATATCATTGTATGTTTATTTTTATTTTATTATTTATAGTATTTATATTGTATACTATTACTTTTATATTTTTTTTATATTTTTATGTATTATTATTATTGCTGATATATAGTTAAGTTTTATGGATATATTATAGTTTATTAGTATTTATTATTAATATATATATATGTAAGTATATAGTTATATATTCATATAATTATTTATATATATATATATATTTATAATGTTTTATTTTCATACTTTGATATTAATGTATAAATGTATATATTATATAATTATATTATTTAGTATTTACTACTTTTATATATATATGATATATTTAGTTGAGATAATGTTATATACTATATTTTTTTTATTACTTTTTTTATATATATATATATATATACATATGTTTTACTTATTTATTTATATTATTTATATTATATTGTTTTATTGAGTACTATTAAATATTTTTATTGGTAATATATATATTGAGTATATGTATATGTTGTAATATATCTTATATTTATTCATTATATTCTATTTATTTATTGTATCATTATATTATATAATTATATTTATTTTTTTATATATTTTTATTATTTATTATATTATTTATTTTTAGGTTTATTTACAGGAATTTTATCATCTTATTATTGTATTTAATTAATAGAAATATTGTGTGGTATTCGTTCTTATTATAACACATATATTTTATTTTATATTATATATATATATATATCTTATTAATATAATTTTATATATTTTTTATTTAATTATTACTAGTAATTATAATATATTATTATATATTATTAACTAGTATTCTTATTAGTATTATTAGTATTATTTTAAACATTATTGTGTATAGTTAGCTTATATTTTTTATATATATCTGTATCAAAAAAGAATTTTAAAAAATTTTATTTAATGTTCTGTGATTTATTCTGTATTTACTATAATTATATATATTTTATACTATATATATAATAATATCTATATATATACTAGTATATATTTATATGATATAGTTATAAATATATATATAAATATATTATATAAATATTATATATATTATATATATAATTTTATTATATTATATATTAACAACATATCTATGATTTTGATGATAAATAATGTTTGAACGTACAGCTTTATAAACCCGCTCCTGATATTTTTTATTAGTCGCTAGTTACCTATCCATCTAGATAAAAGCTGAAAGTAATGATTAAACACCGAAAGAAGACACACAGTATATCAGTAATTTTTGATTAAAAATATTTCGAATGATCCAAAATTATGTATTGATATTTATTCTGGTGTGCCATCGCTAATGATATAGGCAAGTGACGATTTCTATAATATTCACTACTGACTTTTACTTCAGGTTCAACAAAAAGAATTAACAATTTAACCAAGTTTACAAATCACTATTAAGGAAACGAAATTTCATAAAGTTCACTTCATCTGAGATATTTTTATCATTTTGGTGTAATCAGAAAAAAGAAAAAAATATATTCACTCCTCCTCTTCTCCTTCGGATTACCTAAAAGTTACCAGCCGTTTAAAACAATTGTTTTCCCCTTTCTTGAGTTATGTTACTTCAATATACTCCTATGATTGTGTCAGCTTCATTACATTTTCAACATATTTTTTTTTATAGTGTAATTTAATAGAGGAAAGGTTTTGTTGTTAAATTTGTTATACTTCTGATGTTATTCATTATTTATTATTATAAGTTATTATGCACTGTTCTGTGAGTAGAGTATCTAGATACTATGTCTATTCAAGATAATCTATCCTACATTATAAATTGCTTAATTTATAGAAATATACACCTACATCATTTATTATTATCCTATCATAGTATCTGCAATTTTCATTGCATGAAAATATATTAATTACCTAATTTAATTAATTTAGCTCTAATTAATTCTCAACTTATAATAATCATTTTATGATATCCCAAGGTACTATAGATATGTATAATAAATTTATATCATAGTCGCTTAGAATACAAATTCTATCATTTCTATAATATATATTATTTGATATTTTAATTATTCTATTAAGTGTTAATTATTAGAATATGATGCTATCTAACTGACTAAAGATTATGATATTTGTGATTTTGTATTGATTGCTTTTTTGTCTAATTTTCTATAGTATGAATCATAAGTGCGTGCAATGTCTCTCGAAATGACCAAGATCTAAATCCAAATATTTAATTTTAATAATTTATATTCATAAAGACCTATTTTTATTAAATATTTTTGGAATGCTATTTCCGCACTTCTGTGATTATATTCAATTTAATATTGAAATTGTTATTACCTCATTTATATATCTAACACTAAATCTAATGTTAAATGTATTATTTTAATATCCAATTCCTATCTTTATTATATGTTCTCATAGTTATATTCTATAAAATATTCTAATATTTGATAACTCATTTTTATTTAAGATGTCAATAATAATGAATAATGTTATTTATTTGTAATTAAGAAATGGTTTTTGTATTTATTATTGATTGATAGATTCGATTTGAATAACTATCTCATGGTATCTGATTAATTACAATCGAATATTATTATTATATTTTAGTAGTTCTTTTAATGTAATAGAATATTGATTGTTAATTGACTACTATATAATTACTTAGTGATCACTACACTTTCATTGTTTTATGGTATTTTATAATAATTTTTTTGATATTATTAATTAGAGCATATAGTTGGTATCCTGATATTATTAAATCTTTATTAATTAATATTATTATTCATTATTATTATCCCATTCATGTCAAAGTATTCTTAAGACAAATGCTGATCTATATTTTCTAATAATATTGCTTGAAAATAGCGTTTTATTTTTCACAATCTTTCTGAAGAATGTTCAGTATTCACAAAAACATAGCAATGTACTTCTGTAAAAATGTTATTAATACAACTTTGTTTGGCGTTTCCCATTATTTTTAGATCGAATTTTTTAAATATCAAAAGTAATAAAGTTAATTAATATTTTATAATTTGTTCTTACTATCAATATATATGAGTTCTTATGAAATTAGCAACATATACCTCATTGATGTCCATTTATAATTCCTCTATATATCCACTTATTTAATAATATTTGCTATGGATTCATGTTATTATTAGATATTATTATAATATTATTTATGACGTCTCGAAATGAATCTAGTTTTTATGGCTGTTAGGATTTTATTTTTATTTTTTTAAGTTAAATCATTTATTAAAATTTATGAATTGATTTCATTAAGATATACTGTATAAAAATCTAAATATATCAATAAATAAATTTCATAAATATATCTATTATCTATCAAACCCATATAAAATAAGATTATTAATTAAAACATAAAAGTGTAAAATTGATTATATAAATCAGATTATAATTCAATAATGTCATAGAGCTAGTGTTCTTATATTGCTCTCTCCTGATTTTCAAATTGTGATAAATTGCTTCTTACTTCGTTTGAGTTGAAACATTGGGGACAATTTAAAGCTGATACTCAATGAATATTTTTAAATTAATGTGAATGTAATTTTTTATATATTATTATCATATTTTTAGTTGTTTAATTAGTGATAATCTAATAAAATTAGGAATATCTATGATTATTCTTATTATGTATTTTTAGAATTATTAGATTTAATTATCAAATGGTAAAATTACTATTAGATCATTCCAGGTTATTTATAACTTAATTTTCAATAATTATTTTCCTTTACTATTAGCATCTCTTATAATTATTTAATTCATATGATTAAATATAAAAGCTTCCTAATTATAATTATATTATTCATATCAAATATCATCCCAATGCGTTATATAGCAGTTTTGTTAGGTCCGTTATAAAATATGTATGCATATAATTAAAGTCCTAATTTAATATTGTTATTAAGTATTTCTACTATTATAAAAATAGTATATAATTTTATTTTTTATTTCTCATTATTTATTTTGTATTATTTTTTAAGTATATTTTCCATCTTGATATTCTATTCTAGCTATTATATTATTCTTTAAAATATGTTCGTGTTTTTAATTCACTTTTTCCTTTATTATTATTATTTCTGATATTCTTATAATATTTTATTTATTTTTTCCTGATCCTATTCATGTCTTTACTGTAATTTTACAGGTATTGCTTGTTGGAGAGCACCATTCGAAAATACATAGCGTTACCCAAGTGCTAAGAGTCAGATATATTATGTAGTAATATCATGCCACCATATGCCCAGTTGAAGATTATATAGTCTCGAAGCCTGTTACGTGTTCGAGTTGGCTCGATTCTTAGTTGGTGTCCATAAGACCCAAAGAGAGAATGAACTCCCATCAGCGAGTGGTATCTTCTATAATTTCCACCAGTGTATCAGTCAGAGTCTTCGTTGACAGCAATAGAGGTCACCCGAGTATGAATAGCTCCTCAAGTATGAGAATTTATTATAGGTATTGTCGACTGGTACTATGGCTAGCTTGTATATATCTGGATATTAAATTGATATACATTGTAGTTGTTTGAGTAGTAGAAGCTTTTTTTTCATTGTAATACGTCAATGTTCCTTCTACTAATATTTTTTTCCGTATAGGTATGTCTGTACGCACCTCCAATACCCTCGAAATGAAATCAGAATATAAATAAGTATGACAGAAAGAATAAGATGAATTGTTGAGTAGTATTTAGTATTAAAGGTATTTATTATTTATAATATATAGCTCCCTATAAACAATATCTTACACTGACAGGTCAATCAAACCCGCAGTGGATACATTGTTGATATCATAATGTGAAAAGGTTTATAAATCGTGAGAGTCCTTACTAACTCTCACTGGTTAGTACACGCCCAGTTTTAATAGATAATATTTTATAATTATTATGTATATTGTTGCCAGACGTGTAATATACGGAGATAGCTAGAAAACACTTAGGTAAAGGACATAAATAATATAATTTGAAGTATAGCAGCTGTTAAAAAATGAAAATAATAACTTATATGTGTGATTTATTACTAAAGGTAAGTAAAGAGGAAAGTAATAGTAGGAAAATAAATAATGATGCTATAGTAAGTGAATAATCTTGAAGAAGCAATCGGACATGAAATCTAAGATATACATATAATTATAATATATATGGTGAATAGGGAACATTCATCAAGAATATATTTAGAGATAGTCATGATAAAAAGGTTACCTTGAAACATGGTAACATAGGCAAATATTGCCTTGCTTTTTGCTATATTTATTATTATATATATATAAGTATCCATTAATATAATAATTAATATCTTTAATATATAACTGCTTAGTCATTTGTGAAATTATTAATTCCTTAGTTGATACTAAAATATCATAATCAAATTTAAATGTCTATATATTTAGTAACAGGATATTGAATATACTATATAAACACATAGCATGTGAAAATGTAATGATTACAAAACTACCTAATAATTAGTGAACAAGTAAGTGGATACTTACATACAGAAATATCTATATATACGATATCACCTAATCTACGGATTATTCCTAGTGGATAAAGAAAGAAGTGCAACGTTTTCCTGTGAAGCGCGTAAGAATATCATATTCTATCTATCAGCTTGTGAGCATGTATCATATTCTGGAAAAGTTATATTTAATATTACAATATACTACAACCAGTTGAGAATCTTCTAAATAATCTCTACACCCCCCTATATATGACGTTTATAAGATAATAAAATAAATAATATAAATTAAAATAAAAAATAGGAAAACGAACTAAATAAAAAAAAACATTTGTTACATAAACAAAATAAATTGACAAATAAATACAATCCTATTATAAATATATATATTATAATTATAATTTTATATATTAATATATACTATAATATATATATTATAATTATTACCATTAATATGAAAGATATATGTATAAAAGTAAATCTGTAAGTTAATTAGGTATTGAATATCAAAATATACTATTCCACATGAAATCCATTATATATTGACCAATCCGCTACTAATACATCTAAAATATTCAGCTCCACGAGCTTTCCGAATTGGGTCTTGCAGACAACTATCAGATATATAATTATTATTATTTTTTTAATTATTATATATTATATCTAATTATTATATTATTATTATTATTATTTATTATATTTTTAATTATTTTATTTAAATTATACAAATTATTATATAGATATATAGTATTATTAATTATTAAGTAATTATTATCAATTTATATATTTCTGTAATAATATTAAGTATTTTTATAATTTTAATATTATCTATTTTTTTAATTTGATTATATATTATATATTTATATTATTATTTAATTATTATTTATTTATATATATTATATATTTATATTATATTATTTATTAATTATATTTTTTAATTATTATATATATTATAATATATAGTATATATAATATATTTTTCATATTAATATATTAAAATAATATCTTAAGAGACTTTATTTTAATTATATAATATATATTATATATTATTTTATTAGAAATGAAAAATTATTTTATATTATTAGTTATATACAGATATCCATATGTACCGAGTAACATTAATATTTATATTATACCAAAATACTATTATATATTTTAATATATTTATATTTATATTTTATTAATATAATTTATAATTATTATTATTAATTATAATTATTTATTCCATTATATTATTATTTTTTTAATTTATATTTAATTTGTTAATATTTTATTTTATAATGTTATAATCAATTAGTTAGTGAACATTTAATTATATATAATTATTATTTATTATATTAATATTATTATATATTTAATTATTATAGTACTATTGGTTAGAATTATTTTTAAATAATGTACCTCATTTAACTGCTAATCTAATTTATTTATTATAAGGATCATATCAATATTGATTATTCTTATTAAAATATATTATTATTTTATTAATATCTTTTATTATTATTTATTTATCTTTATTTTTATTTTATTTAATTCTTTTTATTATATTTTAATTATATTTATTATTATTATATTTATTTTTATTTATAAATTATTATATATTTTATTTAATTTACTATAATAAATATATATATATTTTCTAATTTGAATGTAATCTTATATATATATTATTTATATTATTTATTATTATTATAATATATATTTAATTATATTAATTATAATTATATTTATTTATACTTAATTATTATTAATTATTTCTATAGTTCCAGATTTATGAAAATTTAATAAATATTCCTCTTTATTATTTAATTATTTAATTTATCCATATATTATATATATTCATGTATTATTAATATATTTATTTAATATTAAATATAACAAGTATTTTTAAGTTTATATTATTGAATATGTGTTATATGTTGGTGATGGAGAAATGTGATGATGTAGTTGGAGAGTTGTGCTCCCTATCTCATTTATTATTATTTTAGCGAGTTATTTGATTTGCCTTACCATCATTCTGTGTGAATTATATCTCCTGAGAGTTTGAGAGGATTGTGATAGAGATTTGGCAGATTGTGTGTAAATATAGTTCATGGTCTGTTTTGATAAGTTAGATATCGTAGTATATATAGATATTATGTGTATTATGTATAGTGAGGAATGTGATTTATCCTCAGTGTGATAGATTTATGTTTTATGAATGCGTGAGCAGTCTGAGTATATAATGTATGTCTGTGTAGTAAAGTTTATATTTATTGATTATTGTCAGGGATGGCATGGAAAAATATATTATGAGCATGATGTGTAGGTTATTATGATGTAAAATATGTTGATGGCATGTAAGTGTTGCCGGTTGATCTATATATTAATCTATGTATGAATGTAAATGTAAAAGGGACTAAATGTATTGTCATGTGCGCTTAGTTATGTATGTGATTATGTACTTATATTGTGAGGAGTTAATTGTTTACCTTGATTATTATTGTATTATTAATTATATTATTTAGATAAAATGCTATATTTCCAGTGTGATATATATAATATATGTATAATTCTAAGTTACAATATTAGTGTTTCTAGTATGTTCTAATCTTAGTGGACATGCTAGGTTGTATTGAGTATAGATTTTATAAAATGAGAAATGAAACTTATTAGATGCAGTAAATCTTCTTACTGATCACATTGATTAGTGGTCAAATTTAGAGACATTAATTGAAATATGTATGTTCGATGATTATTTTGTATTTTGGTATGATGTGATAATGTTATGTATTATATTATATGATCAGTGTTATGAGTTTAAAGCTTTGCGTATTAGTTTATATATTAAGTGATGTCGTTAATTGATGTGTGGAAATTCCTCGAATTCTCTAGGCTTGTTGAGACATCTGTAAGTAGAATTATAGTGTGAATTTTGTGTATGTTTCGATTAATTAATCCAATGTCTGAGTAGTATTGAGAAATTGTAGAGATTTGGCATGTGAGGCTGATAATATAATAATGTTGCATAATAATTTAATTTAATGCGATTGTGTTTTTGTATTTGGTGCATGGTTTTTGGTCCCACCTGGCCAGAGTTATATTGAATATACCTATCTTTAATCATGTATGAATTTTATTATATTATTATTCTCTACATGTTTGTGATTTTATAATTCTTATTACTTATATTTTTATTTATTATTTTTATTATTATTATTATTATCTTATTATTATTATTTTTTTTAATTATTATATTGCATTCCATGAATGCTCTATGTGGTTTATGTATTATTTCTGCTGTGACGAGATTCACTAACTAAGCGTACAGAGGGTGGTCTCGGTTAATGGCTTGTTATCTTTCTCTTATATCGACTTTTATTCTAATAGTTCTGTTCTATCTAATGCTTTGTTTCATGTTTTCTCGATGACTATGGACATCGTCAATAATATTATCTCATTATATCTCCTCTTAATCTTATGGGTAGTTCGAGATGATGGTGAGATTAGAGTATATGAATTATAATTATTTGTTACTTTGAAATATTCATTATCAACATTAACATCACATAGTCAATCGTTTTATTTGAGTAATCTTCACTATATGCCCTAGTAGTATTCTAACTATTAGGTTTAATACGACGTACTATTTTTAGTGAATATTGTCAGATTTTGAATGTTCATATAGAGAATTGAGTATTCCATATAATAATAGTACACATCTATCAAATTTTTTTGTATAAGCCCGTAATGAATCACAATATATATATTATTATATATTATATATAATATATATATATATATATATATATTATTATATATATATATGTATTATATATATATATATTTATATATTATATATAAATATTAATATTATATATATATATATATATATTATATTATATATATATTATAATTATATATAAATATATATTATAATAATATATATATATATAACTATAATATTATATATAATATATTAATATAATATAATAAATAGTATTATATATATATATTAGATTATAATTTTATATATATTAATTATATGATATATTAACTAATATATATATAAATATATTTTAATATAATAATATCTATAATAATTATTATATAATATATAGTAATATATAATATATATAGTATATATAAATTAATAATAATTCTTATTCTTTCATTATTCTTATCTATTTTTATCCCCTTTGGGTATAGTAAGTGCTGCCCACCAAGCATCGGAAAAATGAAAATAAGCAGATAGTAGAAACATGTACAAATGATCGAAAGTAAAGACCCAGCCTTTACCGTCTAAAACACTAACTGTAATTGTACTAATTTAATTGTAAACTTCGTCTTTTCAATCAGAACATAAAATAATACACCCTAAGATGACTTTACTTGGGACTATATATGCAAACGGATCCACACATATAAGTAAAGGTTAGCGTCTAGGTAGGTCAATCCCGCCCAGTGCCCCAATCATTAACACCCTCTCACTTATCAAAATCAACCCAAGTCATTCTCTCCTAATCATGCACCTTTTCTTCTCGCCTCTGCAAAAACTATCACATTCTCTCCCTGCAATAATCATTATCCTATTTAACTGAACTCAATCCTACTTTTTTCGGCTCCCAAAACCGGCGGTTCCCAACCCTCACCATTATACATCCGTCTTACCAACCAGTAATTATCATTCCATCCTTTTTCCAAATCATATGACCCAAACGCATCATCTAACATACTTTTCATTTATATATTCTCTTACTGTTTACCCCATTTCTATCACACACACAACTCTATAACACGTTCATATAGCTTCTATTTTATTCAATTCTTCTCACACCTATTGATTTCTCTACATGTTGCTTGCAACGAGGTTCCTTCTTGAGTGTCAGCAATCTAACCACATCTTCTAATTCATAAAATTTTACTCTAATAGATTTCTTTGCTATAACAAATATAACAATATGTCAAACAAAACAACATACTCTATGCAAGACCCTAGCGCACTCCCGACTTATAAAGTCCATTTAAACATATTACACTAAACCGATTTAATTATTTGCATCCATAGACCACCTTCTCTACCATTCACATTTCTTTACTATAACTACTCTTGACTAATTCATCCATTCCCTTTCATTCCTAAAACACATACCCCAAATAAATTAACTCTTAGACACTTGTTCAGCTGTACTCACTCATACTAACTCAATATCATTCACACTGAGTATAGCTATATATAATCATCTTCACAACCCAAAAATCCTTACTCTTATCTACGTTACTTTCAAGCCCCTCCTTTTTTACCATACCCTGCCAAAACTCTCTACCATATAATCTTCGCAACTTCTCTTTCTAAGAAATTCACCATACTACAAGAACCAATAATCCTCATACATTTATACTTAGATAGTATGGCACCTCCACTCTATACTCCATTCTCCATCATTCTAACTCCATTTCCTGCTCCCCCTACCTCTACTTGCATCATAAACTGATCCTGTAGGAAGTGTTAACAGAACCGCCGTGTACATTAGATTAATAAGAACATACACAATCGTCACTACCACACTCCCAGTCTAATTAATATTAACTCAATAATCACCTTTGAAGACCATTTTTTTTCCCCATCACGCCTACACTATCAATCATACAACTTTTTAATTAAATCTCTATATTCATAGAAGATCACTACCAGCCTAACACCAAATATCACTAACACTGTACGCATAGAGCTCCTTCATAATTACCCTATCATACGCCATGTGCCAATTCCCTACAAAATTAAATTGAAATTTATTTCTATATATTTTTCTCAATAATTTTTTCAATTTTAAGATTGATCACACATCCTCTACCACTACTAAACGCATCACTTTGTTTCTTCATACATAATCAGTTCTTCAGTCCACTCCGAGACCTTTATTGTCATTACAATTAAAGAATATACAAAGCATATTATATTCTTTTAGTAGAAATGTAAAGAATAATAATTTTTTTGCTCCTATAATTTCTAGCAGTTCCCCTTATCTCCCCTTTATACCATAAATTAAGGATCATTATTAACTCTCTCCTATCTCAATCCCTTGGACATAATACCCTTTATATCATATAACCTTTATTATTTCACATACTCCCATAAATCCAATTAATCATACCATCTACGCCTACCGTTCTTGACATTATTTACCAGTAATAAATCATCCTAATACTACTCAAATTACCATTCTATCAATCATTCTTACTCTTAACCCATACTCACTCACTCCTCCTATGCTAATATAATAATCCTCATACCCCATAACTACTATTCCATCTATTATTCAACATCAAAATCCAAACACATATCCATCATTAAATCACTCTCTTCAATACTGTCAATATTATGCAGTATTTCGAAGTTTTCTTTTTACAAATTACGGTGTCAAGTTTCATTTTTTTTTAGATACTTACTATAAAGCTCACCGGATCCCTAATTCATTATATTAATTTAATAGCAGGTTCCCTTTATACTCAATTACTAACCTTTCCGCCGCTTCCTTCCAGAAGGACTTCCTATTCCCTTGCAAAGTCCCCATGGATGAACTCTTTCCAAAACAGTTATTAATTACCTTGTGTTTTCTCCTACGTATGCACCTTTTTAACTGACCCCTCATGCCTCCATAAATATTTCCAAGCATATTTTATTTCTCCTTCGAATATCATTTCATGAGAATTCTAAAGCACAATTGTCTTAATTAACTTACCTATATTATTTATCTTATATTTACCTTAAGCTTCACTCTTCATTCCATCCACTATCACTTAGTATTATAACATATTACTTTAACTTCCTACTTAAGAAACATCCTACATACTTATTTTGCTAACTGCTAACAATTAGCCTTCCTTTCATATTGCTCCCAGATTGTTAAAGTTATATATTATATATATTATATATAATATTATATAGATATAATATATAATATTTAATATAATTAATTCACCACTGTATATTGCTGACAAAAAATATCAAACCTATATCTTAGTTTATTTTTTTTTTATATTTTATATATATATATATAATATATATAATAATGTTAATATTATACATATATATAATATAGCAATAAATATTAAAGATAATATTACAGATCATAAACTATTATATAAATATGAATTTTAATATATATTATAATGTGAAATATATATAATAAGATATATATACATAATTATATAATATTAATATTATATATATTAATAATTATATTTAATATATAATAAAGTATCATATATATATTTAAATTATATAAATACTATTATATATATATATATAATTATTAATTATAATATATATTATATATAATATATTATATTATTATATATATATTATTAATAATAATATAATATTATATATATATATATATATATATATATTTTTGTTTAGAATTAAACAAGAGATAAATATTTTAAATCTACAGAGCTAATTGTTTATTTATCGTAATTGCATTTAATATAATATAATAATAAAACTATTATATCTCCACAATATATATATTAATTATTATATAATATTATTATATATATATATTATTATATATATATTATATATATATATATATTATATAATATATATTATATAATATATATATATATTAATATATATATATATATATTTAATTACTATATATATAATTAATATTATATATATATAGATAGTTAATATAATAATTATAAATTATATATATATATATATATATTATATATATATATATATATATTATTATATTATATATATATAATATATATATATATATATAATATATATATATATAATATACTATATATAATATAAATATTATATATAATATATATATTAATTAATATATATTATAGTTATATTATATGATATATCATATAATATATATATATATATAATATATTATATATATATTATATATATATATATATTTTTATATATATTAATATATATATATTATATATAATAAAGAAGTATATATAGATTTCAATGATTTCAATCTTATTAGCGCTACGAGGAAATTTTAATAATACAAACAAAATTATATCTATTTTTTATAAAGAATCTAGATACTAATATCGAAATCGAAAAATATCTGTATTTACCTAACATTATGTCACAATAATATTAACAGAAAATTTTAAATGGCTTTTTGTGCTATTCTATATTTAAATATATTCATTTTATTATTAATACACTATCAATTATATTAAATTAAGTTTAAAGCTAATAATTTCGATAACTATTATGACTCATATGTTGCTTTAGTATTAACTTTTTTACCATTCAACAATATACCACCAAGACTGAGTGTTTAAAGAGTAAAGCGCTTCATAACAAACGAATGAGAGTGAAAAAATGCAGTAGAGGACATGACAAACGTCGAAAATAGAAAGCCCAGCCTTACCGCCCCTCTGTACCATTAGGATTAGTTTTTTCTGAAGTTAGTATAATCACAAAAAAAATACCATCGCATTTGCTTATGATACTATCATAGACCGCGTATAGTATCGACACTCAGTGCTTTCTCGAAATAATTTGACATTGAAATAGTCTAGTTACAGGTACTACTTAGATTCTTATATTCTGTGGGCACACCTTCTTGCCCTAACAAAATCCTCGCTGTACAATCCTTACATGACCTTCATTCGCTTCATAGCCTCCTCTAGAACTACCACTTACATTCTCTTAGACAATTGCTGGATCTACCGACTCTCCTCAATCTCATTCACATTTCAGGTTCCCCAGCCCGGTCTCGGCTATCGCCAACTTACACATCTCGATTACCTCCTAATAACAACGTCTTCATTTGTACCTTCCCGACGAAGACACTATAAAATGAACAGAACTCAGCATCTCTCACTAATGATTTCTATATACTATTCTACTTCACAATTACCCTTACATCACACCACACCTCTCTAATACGTCATTATCCTCATTTATATTGTTAATTATTATTATGCCTCACCAAGATTGTCATCTGAAACATTGAACTTTATAATATACTAATATTCTTTAATTCCAGACCATGTTCTATTAACCTATACAATAAGCCAGTAACAACATACTCATGCATAGACTCTAGCTCGCATTTCAATATCTTAGATCCATTACTTATCCCACGATATTATTATGTTAGCTCACAGCACCTTCTGCCATTCAAAACTTTCCTACTACACTCTGCATCATCCGGTTACCTTACTCGTTCAAATACATATCCTATAAATTTAATCAGCTACATTTACTCCTAGTGACTCATATCATCTAACATAACTCACATGGTAACTTCTCACCTGCTCACAACCATTAAACCTTACTCTTGCTACGTATATATTTAGCTTACAACCCCTCCTTTATTACTATATATCACTGCTCAAATCTCTATCTCCACATCTCTCAAATATCCTCTTCGTATTATCTGCGCCACAACATAAGTACCAATCATCCGCAATATAGTATAGGCACCACTCCACTACTTATCCTAATTCTCTCCTTCAATTATATCATTAATTTAACTTTCAGTAGCTAAAAAATCTCTTCTGATAAACAGCTTCTAAAGTAGTTCATAATTCATAAAGGTTGAAAAATAGACTAATTTATTAGTAATCTCTAGACTCACGGGATTACTAATAAATTAGTCGCAATTAAACGCTAAACATTTATCCTAGGACTCACTCATTATGAAGCTCATGCTTTTTCTGCGAACCACTTTTCCTTTAAAATTCATCTCCTACAATTTTCATATTATTTTTACTCTCCAGCCTACCTACACCGATATGAGTCGACGTGAAATAACCGTCATAATGCGATTAACCTTTGAAACCTCATTAACATTTTGATAGCGCCGTGGTAATGTAAGTGATACAATCTTCAAGAGAGTTATTGAAACTAACTCATTCGCAACTTGACTCAAACTATGATTCTCCTAATATGACAAGTAATGTATTATATAGCACATATCACAAATTATACGCACTAGACTACACGCTATTAAACTATTTTCACTCACTCACAGTTCAATTCAGTACAACTCGTACCTACATCTTTACGACTCAAATTAATCCATGAGTATAATACTGTCCAAGCTGTGACAGTGAAATTAAACTAGATTTTTCCTCGATTCTTTTCTACTATTTTCACTCTTTTCTCCCTTTACCTCTGCGACACCAAACCCCATTCTATGGTTTCTGCTTCTGATAAAATTAACCACTGGCCTTCCACCATTACACAATTCCAACCATTCATCACCATCTCTCCTCCGTTCTTGTAATATTTTCACTATATTAATCATATATTATTATACCTCTGAGCGATTACATTCTTCAACCTTTACTCACCTCTAATCCCATTTACACTTCCTACTATTTTAGATGCCTGAGCTCCAGAACTCCCCACAGCATTCCACTCTGCTATACCACACTACTGAGAGCATGTCAACAATAACATCCAGCTACACAATAAAAGTAGAATTGCGCTTTTCGAAAAGGTCCTATTTCCACACTCCTATTAATATCCCCATTTCAATGTGTTTCTCACGAGTTACAGAATTTGAGTCATGTCACGCTAATTCATTATTATATCATGTACTTATCTTAATCTCTACTCTAATACATACCCTCACACTACTTCAAGAGAATTGTAGTTCTATTTCCACATAATTAAGTGTCCCATAAAACGCCCTTTCAAACTAGAAACAAATTAATCTCCTCATGTTTACTTTCCTTCGTTATTTCACCTTTATTAATTTTCGTTTATTTATTTATTTCATTTACCTAGCAATAATAATATATGTCCAGTCAAATCTTTGTGCTAAAGTCTGAAATTCAAGACATAGATTATGTGTAGTAATAAATCTTTACAGAAATGATATGGACCTTGTAAGGAGACAGCTCAATGCCACATCCCACTGCTCAAAATTGACCCACCAAACTGATATATAATATATTAATTTTGAGCTTATCACCTTATTTATATTCGTATATATCTTATATATTTATTAACTATATATTATATTATATGATAATTTATTGAATCTAATATTATTTGCGTAAAACCTAATACGTTAGCTATAATTTAATTATATTATTTTAGGTGACATTTATATAAGATTTATCAGGAATATGTTATATTATTCTTAAATAAGTAGTTTCAGATATATATTTATTATAATACACGAGACGTATAATAATTCTAAGGTTAGTGAATAATATAAATCATAAATAATCCCAAATATACATATCTAACCTGAAATCTTCCTTCCCAACTTTAAATATTCCTTTCAAAACGCATTTCATAAATTCCAACCTCTAAATTTCTTATTTCTATTATTTAACATGAAAATACTTTTGAATATATGATTTCCTTGCTCCCAAATCATATATTATGCATGTTAAACTCTTATCTATTACATACGAGAGGTAAATATCTACCTGATCGTATTTAGCATAGATCCAAGTTCCATGATCATAATCTTTTAGTTTTCTATATCATTATCTACTGAATTGTGTGTGTGACAAAAGTACACACCCTATATCTTCCGCAAATAGGTATGATTTTCATTTCCATACTATTTGGTCATACGTGTGAAACTCGCAAACCAGTTTTATCAGTTTCTTTTGAGATTCTCCTTATTTTTATTTATATTTATTATATTTATATTAACATTATATTATTATATTATTATATTTATTATATTAGTTTTATTATATTATTATATGTAATTCATTTCTTTTATTATAATGGATTATTATATTAATTTGGTTACTTTGATGATTCATATCGTTATACACGAGTTGGAACTCTACGTCATCATTTTTTTAAGTTTTTTACTCCTGCGAGATGACTTTTTGCTGCTGTAAGGTCCTGCATAGGTTTAAACGTTAATTTATGGTGTTGCCGATCGTGAAATGATTCATTTAAGGAATTGATTCCAAGCGGTCAGAACAATCCATAAAGACACAGCCTACTCAATTAATATAGGTTCCCGGTTGGATGCACCACCAATCTATCATTATTAGTTCCGAGTGGAACTTCATAGCTAACTTAAATAGGAAAACAGATTGACTTTTTTTGTTTATTTCTTTATTGTAAGATTTGAGCGTTATCTTGGAGCATATATTTCCAGCCAACGTCAACCTCCAGCCCTCTCAGTCTTGGATTCTGCAACTAAAGTTTACCAAACTCTCAGGTAATTAATATGTACATCAATTAAATCCATAAGCTGTAGTATGTATTAACTTTATTATTTTATAGCAATCAATTTAAACATCTCATCCCATTTTTATACCACACCATCTTGCTTCATTCATTTCTATGTTGTCACTTCTAGGTATGAGTATATTGTTTTGGTACATCAATGAAAATACAGCGAGATTCTGTACTCTTCTGTTTTTTTCTAAATTTTCGTATAATATGAAGAATACTCATACTGTATAATTAAAATATTAATATATAATGAATATAATATAAGTCATAAAGTCATATAATGTCATCTTTTATTCTTGGTTATTTAAATAGTTAAGCTGTTAATAAATGTCAAATACCTCTCAAACATTATCTTTCAAGTTCACATATGTTAATATCTATTCACTGTATTAAATAACCTTTCAGAAATTATATATATACCTTAACTATACTTACGGTACATTACATTAACCTTCCCTCATAAATACTTTAAAAATAACGTGTAATTTTAAATATAACTATGAGTTATTTATTTAATCTCCTTATACATCTAACTGATCCCTACTTGACTCAACTAGCCTATACAGTTCTCTTGATCTATCAGATACTAAGTATATTAGTTCGTCTGATATTTAAAGGGGTTTTTTAGGGTAGAAACTTTGGGAATTAGCTCTTTCGTATTATACTGTTATATTCACATTGTAAATCTGTACCTACCTACACATCTGGTACTGATATGATCTTTGATGATAAACGTTGTAAATTACCTTGCCACCGCTCCCTTATACAACCGCTAAAGTAAGTAAATGGATGACTGTAGCGTATATATTAAATAGGGTATCCAGTACTTGGTGACAATCAATGAATATAAAATGTACTACGAACAGATTGATAGGTGTGTGGCTCAATGGCAAAATTATTGACAAATGGGTAGGGTAGTTCCATAATTAATAAGTACTTGTGATATAGATTATTTATGTGAGCCTATAAACGTATAATGCGTGACAAGTAACACATCGTGTAAGCGCCTATGTCAAGGATGGAGAAGACACTCATCTGTAATGATCGGTCTATTATATATTTATCATAAGTTTCGGCTCCCGTATATGATCAATTAGTATCCAAGCGTTATACTTTACCAATAAGTATCGAAAATCCTGGTGTCGGAGAGCAGGATAGTAAATCAGTTGATGGGAGGCTTGTCGAATTCAATCCGGAAGATACCTGGAACAACTCCGAAAGAGGATGAGCCATTTTTTGCCTCTTCTGTCTCAGCTAATATTCATAGACCAGTTACCTCCTCATATGATACGGCTACATATATTAAATAAATATGTTCTTACTTAGGGTATGAGCACGCTGAAGAAATATTAAGTATAATGCTACTAGCTGAGAATACCATATTGGTTATTAGCATAATGGGATTTTAAAGTCGCGCTATGAGTCATATTATAATATACAATTTAAGATCTTTTGAAGGTATTTATAGAACTCGATATATATAGAGGCATAATCATTATAGTCCATAATTAATTGCCGTAAAAAATTTATAATAGTCTAATGAGTAGGAGAGTGATATGAGAGACTTCTAATATGATTACAAACTAGTATGCACTATATAATTCCCTTTTATATGTATGCCGTTCGGTAAACTTCACTGGTAAAGTAACTCATCATGGAATGCAAGAATGATATCTATGAGAATTTATGTACTTTATTAACAGGGCAGACCGGTAATATAATGGCTAGATTTGGTAAAAATAAAGTCGTCTAAGAAAACCATAGTACAAATGGTGGGATAGCGAGTGAATAGCCAAGCGTGTATATACGTGCCCTTCATCGTAAAGATATAACAGCAGCCTTTTGCAAAGGATGTATAGAAATAATTTTATAGTAGATATGTTATGTAACTCAGTGTAATTTCGCAATAATGCCAGTTAATTTGGGTGATTCGAGATATCTATTTATGCAAAATCTGATTCATAGCATGACGGTAATTGTAGTTTTGTGGTAACGTAAATATAGCTTGTATCACAATTAATGTTTACCCTTCGAAAGGAGAGTGGCATCAACTATATTTGCTTCACTATTACAAGCTCACCGGTACTATATATATATTATATAGGTATAATATCTAATCGGATAAGGCTCCAGTGGAGATTTCGGTATCGTCTCTCTATATTTTTTGGAATCTAATTGATAATTATTTTATATTTAGTGTTTTGGAGGTCTGGCCGTATTACCACTGACACACCATAATAGTACCAAAGTTTACTCACAGGTACTTATGTACATATTAAGGGCTAATGTATAGAGATCGCTTAATAAGTAACTTAGCTATCAACGCTACTCTAGATTTTAGGGGGAGATCAGTATATATAATACGTAATAGCGTCAAGGTATATACGATGACAAGTTTTTTTCAAGGTGTATTTAATATGTAAGTGTAAATAATATGTTTAATTGATCAATCTAAAGAGTCCTAGAAATTGACTGTGGTAACGAATAGAGCGAACGTATATACTAAAGTTAGGTTCGCTGAAAGTGGCAAGATCTTCGATTCCTTTTTCTTAATAAAAGCACTGATTTTTTATTTTACAGAGGTTTATTGGTGGGTGAGAAAATGCGAAGCCATTGAGGAGTACCCCATTATGAATATATTTTATTAAAATAGTCATAGTTATAAGTATGCCGATCGAGAAAAGCAGACTTATATAGGCACACACTATAAGGTACATCTACAAGAGAAAAAATTGTACAATTCGCTAGGTATGAAATAGAAGTAACTAATATATCATTTAAATCAAGAGCAAAATATTAGTAGTATTACACTTAAAACTACCTACCCTGTACGGAACACCTTATTATCATCCAGAGAAAAGTATAGTAAGTGATCAGATATAGAAGAGCACCGAACCTGGATAGATCTGTTGACAAGAAGCAATTTCATAAAAAGAGGATAAGTTGTATGCGAGTGGAATCCAATGTGATTGTGAGAGTATATTATTACAAGGAGCAAATATCCTCTAGTACTAACTCACAAGTATAGTTGTCTAGTAAAGCTTATTTCTAAGTAAATCAATAAATAAGACTACCAAGAACCATTATACCCTTATAATCAGTTGATGAAGGCTTCACCGCTAGATTTCTATTTATTAATTGGTTCTAGTTTATTACCAATAGGTAGTCCGCTAAGTGATAAATCGAACAATTTTTGCGGAAACAAAATTGGATAAGTTTTAGTATAGAGTCTTGACAGCTATCTCTACCACATAACAGGTGTATATCATAACATAGTAACTGGCCAGATAACCTAATTTTTCTTACCATTAAATTATACAATGAGACTGACAGTTCTATACTTGTATTCAGCGTAAATATATTTATGATGATCTTAAGTTGTTCAGCAATACCTCGGAGCTTTCTCCACGTTGAATAGGAATTATACCGTGTACCAATGATGAAAAGAAGATTCGATCCAGATTCTATATATATTAAAATATCAAAACAGTCTAAATAAATATGCTGTAGTGTACCTAAAGTGTACATTGTGATAAGACTAGAAAACATGATATGTTACAGTAAAACTTGTACTTGAACCATAATATATTATAGCTCACGTCTATATTACTATTATGCCAAGCAGATTTATACTTCTGACAGTGTATAAAAGTGTGATTAGGATATAATCTCCACCTTTCTGATTTATATACAAAAGTCGTAGTGCTGGTCAGTTCTCTAGTCTTTATTGAAAAGGCTTCGTATATATATATATGGTAAGCAGAATTAAACCTCGGTAATGGCTAGCAAAAGCTATAACAAAATGTAATCCTACTTAACTAAGCATGCAGGAGGCGGAAGATCTATTTAGATCATAATAATTCTAAGTCCCTAATTTGATATAAGGACTGGTATAATACGGTAAGAGATTATGTAAGCGACGAATATCTTTCTTGTAAAAGTTAACTTACACGTAATTAATAGAAAACGTAAAGAGTTATGGTAAGTTAACAGTCATATGTAGTTCGAAAAATATTGTTAGTGCAGTGATATATTGTGTAACGATTTAAATTCTGCCGATAGAATCTCGCTATATGCGAGTCTGACCTTGAAAATACTCTAATAGTTATGGTAGTAGTATTCGTGGTAATGTATATATCACTGTTTAGAGATTCTTTATCTCTCCTCTGGTTGTGCTTATTGTCCACTCTGGTGATAACCACCATAAGTGAGTTATCTGTGACCGCGTGACTGCCTGTGTCCAAAACATCTGTATCTGAAGTTAGCATCTTGCCGGTACTATCCTATAGATACTGAATAACTGTACCATTTCTGGAATGAATAGCCCATGAGTATGTCTACCATTATCCACGCTCAGTAGCAAAGGTCCGTGAAATCGTGTAATATGCAACAGTTAGAGATTATATATTTAAAAATGGAGTCGAGAATATCAGACTTCGATTCATATAAGCCGTAGCTGAGTTAGACAACCACATAGTGTTTTGAACATAGCTGCTACAGTTAACATTGTAGCTTTTGTATATTTCCAGGTCGTTCCGTCGTTTTTAATAAAAATTAAAGCAGTGGTGGGGAAGTTTAATTTTCACTTTATTATTAATCTTTATTATTGATAAATATTAATGCAATATTTAAAATATCAACAAAAAGTGTAAGTAATACTATAATCAAAACTTATCTATAATGTATGAGTGAAGTTCTGATTATTATAAAGGCTATCCCATAAGGGAAAAAGAGGGATAGAATACTATAAGATCTTGGACTAGACGAGAAGTTATAACGTAAGTCGTACTCCCATAAGTTAATATATACTATAGAGTGCTGAAGTATTGAGAGTCTCCTATAAGTATTATATTATATTATATACTATAAATACATCACGGTATAAGTAGGAGCTGTTTATTAAAAAGATCTAACTAAGTTCGACTTTATAGTTAAGATTTACAACTTAATCATATGTATGTGACCAAGTAAGATTATAGTAACATATTAATATAAAGTCGTAGTGTCAACAAGTACAATTTCAGATATATGTTCATAGCTACGCATGAAAGTATTTATATGGTATTATGAGAGGTAACTGTGTATATAATATGGGAACATTATTGTGTAATGAGTATTTACCTGTCAATACCTCCTACTCATATTCATTTCACCTCTTTCTATATATAAAGAAGAGAATTTCAATAAAAGGTAATGGTTTGGAAAAATTACACTAGATGACATAGTCGAGGTTCTTGTATAATATATATAGTAATATACATCTTTGGTGTACATAATGTATTTATTAGTGAGTTATTATGAACAAGTTCTTCAATATTAGATAATTAAGCTCATCAACATAATTCCATTTGATATAGGAAATATTGCGTCGATAGATGATTTATATATATGAATATTATATTAATGTCTTTATAGAGACAATTCGATCTAAAATTGTAATAGTATATATATAGGTTATTATCATTACTATTTCTATTAAGAGTTCTATCTTTTTAGTGACGTGAGTAGTCTCGCTGTAAGGTAGTATATATATTATCGAGTATATAAATTTATCTTAGTGTTGAATTTGTTACTTTGAAAGAGTAATCTACAATTATCAAAACCAGATAACGACAATTTTTCGTATCAGGCTCCTCTTTTTTGTAGTGGTGTAATAGGAGAATTTTATCATTGGTCGCCTTTATGTAAAAGAAGGTCCTGTCAACTTTGTAAGAGCTCTCAGACCGACTGATTAATTTGAGATATATTAACCAGTCCAGCTGTTATGGTGTGCGTATGTCGTTTGATTAAAATGATAGCAAAGATAGAAGGCGAAACTTAATGCTCATATTCCATGTATCACTCAAAATGATACAAAACTTATTTATAAGCCCGTTATGATCAGCAAGGTTAATCAGATCCGCTTGGCAATAGGCATGATAATTCTCAAGAAATGTTAGTGAGAGGGACATTAGAGTTGTTATTCATATGAGAAATTAGTGAGTGAGTGGTAAGCTGTCACCAGAATGAGTGAAATTGTCTTTTTTGATAATGTTATACTATATCATATATATATATATATATATAGTATATTAATATATTTTAGTAATTTGCTAAATAAATATATAATAACGATTTCCAATTGGTGGTAATTCAGTGGTATATATTGGCATGTCTATACTATGTGAGAGAAATTATTATTCCTATATAGTTAACTCATCATTAATGCGAACTCTCTGGGCAGTATTAGATTTGAGAGGATAATTGGAACTCTCTTAGCGGTCTCTCTTCATGTACTACCTAAAACAGATACTCCAGAATGTTTATAGAGCTTTATTGCTATTCTATTTACGTATATATTAATCAGTGATTTCCAATTTAACCTTTCTCAAGTGCAGAATAAGCTAATATATTGATAAGTAAGAATTAAGTGATATATCTATCACATCTAAAGCCCTCCATATGGGTAAACTTTATTATCAATTCAATATATATCTAGTGATATTGGATAATATCCTAATATTAATAGTAGAGACGTGCTGGAATAATAAGGATAAATTCGGTAGAGAAATAAGTTTATAGTGAGAATCAGAGAATGACTAGAAACTATCTTTGATAGTATTGTTATAAAGTTGGTTGTGATTTCTTGTTACAATAGCTGTAGAATTAGTTTATAGGAGTTAATCTTTTTGAAGTGATCTTATTTGGAAGTTTTAGAATAAGTACATTATTTTAAATATTGTCTCGTTTGCACCTTTCTGGTTTTTTGATAATTTTTTAAATTTTTAAAGTCTTGAGTTACGTGTATTTTCATTTAATAATATTAAGATTTGCTCTATTATTTATTTTATAACTTATAATCCTTTAACTTGCTCACTTTAATTCTTTTGTCAGTGTGAGTAAAACTAATCTTTTCCGGTAGTATATTCAGTATATGAGTATTAGCAATTAAGGACATAAAGAGACCTATTTCGTCTTGTATAATGTTTTGAGTGTAACTCATTATATTGTTGAGTGATGGGACAAGTGTGTCTTGGCATGAAATGTTTTTTACCAAATTTTTTTTATTATTAATATAATTAGTTCATTATTTCTTAAGCTTAATTTTTAATTAATTGCTTAGATTATGTTGAATTATACTCTGAGATTGATAATGACTTGAGTTGATAAGCTTTTTGTAACGGTAATAAGATTAGATATCAATAGAGGATACGCTTATGTACTCTGAGAAGTTGTAGTTATAGTTAGCAATACAGTCAGATACAGGTTGCTGTAATATATAAGGTACATGTGCTAAGATAGTATGATAAGCCAGGTTAGGTCTGGTAATATTAGTATATGTAGGCTTATGTGATTAAGTCAGTATATATATAATATACTAATGTATATGATATATAGTATAATATATCAACTATAACGGTAAGTCAGTGGAAGCAAGTGACTTAATTGAGGCGAAGATTTATAATTATGTCATATGTTCTGATATTTTCCTTTAAAGCTTATTGAGTATATATACTGTATATATATATATTAGTACTATATATATATATATGACATTCTCCTAATAATATATAATATATATACTTCTCATATTTATAATGTATTATAGTATATACGTAATACATAGCTCCAATAAGCCTCCTGTTTAAAAAGGTAAACGTGACTTTGAAAAGTATGTGAGAACTTGTTAATATATAATTAATATTACTATTGCGTCCTCCTAACAGTTTCTACAAGTAGGTGAGTATATATTATCACATGTGATTGTGAATAATTCTCACCCAGATATTAGTGAGGCTATAGGTCATCCTGGTCCCCTATACTACAGTATATATTTATATATTAACGTAGGATATATGACCTAAAATAACCTTGCCATTGATTGCTAATAATATATATATATAAATATATATAGCAACAGTTCGGTAGTATATAGTTCAGGGAGATATAATACGTTGACGAAACACTTGTTAGCTTTTGAACTCACTTTTTTTGATACTCATATATCTGTAGTGATAATATGGGTTATTAAAAAGTCTAGCAGTAAACGGGAATTTTGGTTTGTCTAAGTGAAGTTTTACCAGGCGCAGTAGAGGAAATCTATAATGTTTTGATAACGGAAGAATCTTTCTGATCTGGAAGTATTTTCCAAATGAATCTAAATCTTCTCTTCTGTTCATACAATAAATAGTGGCTTATTATAGATGTTGTTTCTTATTATTACATACAGAATTATGATGGTTATCTCGCGGTAGAGACGTTATAGGATTATTAGGGTAGTGGGTAGGTAAATATATAACCTCAAAAAAAAAGATAAAAATTTGAAATAAATAAATATAGTAAGTAGGTAAATACAAAACGCATACAGATAAAACTTTTACAGCCCGTGTGTAATATTTCTCAATCAGTTAATTATCTGACGCAGTTAGCCAGCATACATGTATGTCTCACGAGAAAATGTGATCCCAGACGTCCTGATCTAATGTTAGCTGAAGGAGAGTCTATGCAACTGCCTGAGGGAATATTATTTACCAACGTTTGCCATATATGAAGAGGAAGTGGTTTTGATGCCGCTCATTATAAAGCTTTGGTGAGGGTAGAGTTATCTAGATCGACTGAGCGTATGTATTACTCCTAGGTGGACTACTTAGCCATGTGTGTATAGTGATCTATATCTCTATTATTTTTAAGATGGGTTGATTTGAAGTGGATGTGATATATTACGATATAGTTATGAACTGTTTAACTTTGTTATATGGGGTTGTTTGTGACACTCTCTCTACTTGATATTAATTCCGTTGGATTTTTTTGTTGGTTTTTTCACTTGTGTGGTGGTTTCCGTGCGCTGTCTTTGAGTCATGTTTGCGCTTGGGTTCGTAGAGTATCGAATTAACACTCTGGTATAATGGACCTCTTACCGAGCTTCGCTCAGGCGAGAAGGACATTAAAGCTATAGTTCAATATAGCTGACTAGGAAATGGGAGGTTACGACAGCACCTCGGACCCCGGATAGGTGTTACAGACAGTCCGCGATTGTCGCTCGATACTCACCCGGTGCCTAATCTTTTTTTCAGCGAAAGTCTCTCTTGTTTTGTTGTTGTTGTTATTATTATTATTATTATTATTATATTATCATTATTATGGTAGGGTCAGCTTGGGTTACGATTTATCAGATTAATGTATTAAATTGTGTTTATGTTATTGTTATTTGAGTTTTATCTCACTATTGTGTTTATTTAAATTCATGTATTTATTATCTTCATAGCTCCAAAAATAAGTTTTCATTTATATAACATATATTGTTATTACCACAAACTTCATATTAATTAATTATTGGTTATTATTATTATGTGTTAACTTATTATTCATATACAATTATAATTATATTATATTGATATGATACAATATAAAGTTAATTTTTTATAGTGAAAATTGTTGTGTACTATCTTTCAATTATTAGGTAATGGATGTAATCTTATTACTTTATCTTGCCACAGCAGATCTACAGTTCCAGTTATAGACCCAATCATACTATATTAATCAATCTATTCTGTGATACCATTCATCCACATTAATTATGTGTTGAGCTTGTGTGATTAGTATGTTATTGGATTCCTCTGAATATCACTCCCATTCCGATATACTCAATTACGATCTATGCGGCAAGACATTTCGAGTACACTATTATTTTTGTAATACAAGTAATTCTGTGATTTTATTATAATTTCTTATTGATTAAACTTATTATTATTATAATTCTAAAGTTTATAAAAACAACGAAGTTATTCGAATCAATCACTAAAGTTGAATCCACAGCTATTATCAAATCTCTCACTTAAATTTGTGTATAGACTTCCATTATTATTACTTCTCATAGTTTTACTCTCTTATATCAATCTGATTGATCTATTTCATTATTAATGTATTGTTCAAGTGATGTAGCTTAAATTTATTATCTCGAGTTATTCTTATATCTGTACCATTATTCCACATAGGAGGAAGTGTTGGGTGAACTTGAAAACCCTATATATTCATGTATGTGGAAAGATGCAACCTGATATGTTCGACTCCTATTGGGCGTGAATGGAAAAAGTGTGGAATTTTAAGAAAAAGATTTATATTTCATATAATACTTTGAAATGTTATTTTATGAAATGTTTAAATATTTAAAATATATAAAATAAATTATATCCGGGTCTAATGTGGCTCGTATAGCTAATGAAATAAAAGCAATGTTCTCATGTTATATATCCCGATTATTTCCAAAACTATGAAAGATTATACCCAGGAGAGCTATACCATATCCCGACCAACAACAATATAGTAACTATGACTGTTTTTATTAAGGTTTGAGGATTATAATAAATATTAATAACATATAGGGATATATAAAAAAATATTTCTAAATATTAAATAAAAAAAGTTCCCTTACTAATATCATTGCTGAACTTTTTGAAATTAGCAACTAATTGAATAATAGTACGTGACAAAAAAACATGTGTAAAGGAGCTAATATTATTTACCGATCCAACAACTGTTGTTATGGAATGAATAAAATAAGAACTATATAAATAATAAAAATTGTTCAAATTATTCAAGTCTTGAAATAGATTCTCACCAGTCTTCATATATAAATTTTACTCTTATGCAGCAATTCAATGTGTATAGATTGTACATTAAAAGATGCAGAGATTTGATGTTAAAACAATGTATATTTCTTAATAGTAACAATTATCTCTGTAAATACTCATATATTTAAAAAGTTAAATTAGTGAGAGAAATAACTAAAGATACAAATCCGACTTTATTTGTCCAAAAATATGATCTCTTTTAGTATCTATTTGCGTTAGTTATTTTCAGTATAACATAATTATAAATACATATTCAAATCAATTTTATATTAATAAATTAGATACATAGTTACTTACAATGAAAAAAACAAGCAAATAAATCAAATAAAATACTAATTTGTGGTATAATTAATGCTTTAATACCCTTATACGAAGAATTTCTTTAGGAAATAAACTTCCCCACTTTTAAAGCAAGTCTTTAAAAAGATTCTTTATTTTAAAGGACTTATAAGTAGTACAGCTTTCAGTAGCATAGTGTATTAAGTATGTAGATAAACTATTCATCTTATGTGTAGTAGTTAAAATTATATATAACATTGAGTTTTATTTACCTAAATAGTTGTCTATTTGGAATTAAATACTAAAGCTCAGCAGTACATGAAATAAAATATTTTTATAAAATTTGTGAACTCTATGACAAATATAAGATAAGAGAGACAAAATTAAATTAAACAGATATAAGGAATTTATAGAAAATCACAAAAAGTAACATATATTAATTGTAATATCAAAAACTTACTCTAGCTAGGAAATATTGAATAAAAAATTTCTATTATAAATAGATAGTAACTGAAATAATTACAAGTTATTTATGATATAGTAGTGAGTATATATTATAACATATTCTAATATAAATGTTCTAGACCCAGCTTTAAAGCAAGTGATTGAATATATGAAGTGATGAAGTTCACGTAGTCATAGAGTATTAGTATGATATAGAGGTTAGGTGCATGGAAGTAATCATTAACCTGAAAAAGTATGAGATAATTATAAGACCAGGCTACACCCTTGAGGACACTAAATCTATGTAATCAGAATAAAGTTAAGTATATAAGTAAATCGGCCCCATCTAACAAATAGCCGACATTGAGCGATATGATACAGAAAGCTTAAGACAATAGTAACAGAGAAGGATAAATAAAACCTAAAAGTTATAAAATATAGAGGTAGACTTGAGAGCATGATGCGTGCCTACCTTCTAGGTTAAAAAATGCTTCATGCATATGCCAGCCCATACCATTAGCAGGTCTCCCCTATAAGTTCCTAAGAGCAAATAGTAAAACCATAATCAGTTAAGAAAAGTACCTAT
>JABUQX010016635.1:0-45000 GCA_015478945.1 Trachelipus rathkii | reverse complement strand
TGTTAAAAAATTGTTATTGTTAGAAAGTGACAAAACGTTTTTCTTTTTTTTTTTTTTTGTTATTTTTTTTTTTTTTTTTTTTTTTTTTTTTAAGCAAAAATTTTAGAACGTATTCTTTTCCTATATATGTTCCAAGTGGAAGATCTTTTAAAATTATACAGGGAAACTATGCGTTCAATTCCTTAAAATAAATTAATTAAAAAATTTTAATTATTTTTTTTAATTCTTTTAAAAGATAGAGAAGACTTAGTTACTAACAACTGTGAAAAAATATTTACTAAACTAACGTAATTAACTTAATTATAACCATAGATAGATTAGAAATCTTTCAAACAGCGAACAGCGCTTCATAAAAAATGTTATGTCAAAAAGTGCGTTCGGATCAATGTTTTTGTTTACGTTTTAGTTGGCGGGAGTTCAATTCATAAGCGTCAGCATATAGTAAACATAGTAATAGTAGTATCTGTGTGTTTGAATGAAAGTGTAAGTTGTAAACTGAATCAGCATATTCGAGTATTCAGGAAGTAAACAAAGTCGGGAGAATGGCATTGATGCGGAAGTGCCAGTAAGAAGGACAAGGGCGAAATTTGAACTTGGCCCAGTGATCGAATTCATTCATTTTTCTTCTTCCTGCTTTTTTATTCGCTACACATAACACAGACAACACTATAATATATATAGTATATATTATATATATAAATATATATATATATTATAATATATATATATATATATATAATATATAATATATTATATAATATATATATATATTTTTGTTCTATATAATTTATATGTTTACTAACCATTTTTTCTTTACATTTGCGTATCAATAATATATATCGTAACGCATAGGGTTATATAAAGGTAAAAAATTTTGAGAAAAATCGTAAGGTCAAACGAAAATGACCTTTGACCATAGAAAATCTTTAAAAAGGTCAAAATTTCGAATATTTTGGTTTCTTTTTCGTTTATTTTTGTGTGTAACTAAAAAGCCATAGTGTTTTTGTTTATTTTTTTTAGTGATTTAAAAATAATAGTGTATTTTTTTTAGTGCTTTAAACGTAAGAATGTTTTTTATTAAATAAAAGTTTTTTTTTTTTAAATTATTAAGTTTTTCTTTTTTTAACAAATATTAATTAAAGTTTCAAAGTTAGAAAAATCCTTTTAGAAAAGAAAAAGGTCACCCAGACAAAGGCCACTAAGACAAACGGTCAAAAAGGTCAAAAAAGGTCAAAAAAGGTCAAAAAAGGTCAAAAGGTCAAAAAAAAAGGTAAAAGGTCTACACGAACACAGAAATTGTTAATAGTTGACCCAGAAAATACGAAAATGTATTTTATTTTTGACCTAAAGACATTAAAAATTGGTTCCTCTTTGACCTAGAACAGCAGAAATTGTTCTATTTAAACCCAGAAAATGGAAAATTCGTTCGACTGACCTAAAAATTTTAGAATTGTTTCCAGTGAAAACCAACTTTTTAGAAGAAAGATTCTAATGAACAGAAATTCGAAACGATTAATTATAACAGAATTATTTATAAACCAATTGATTCCAACTTAGAAAAAATATTTATAGAAAAACATAGAACAATTTTGAAGAACAAAAGAACAAACAAGAGTCATTGTTCACCTTTGACAGATAAGGTCAAGAAAGATGACCTCTAACATTAAAAGTACACTCGACAGATAAAGAGAATTGTTACTTATTAATTACAGAACCAACTAATTAAAAGAAAATTTATTATCAAATAGAACTTTAATATTTTTGAAACAAATTTTGATAGAAAAATATTTTTAAATTTAGAAATATTGAACCAACAGTGATTCAATCTTAAATTTTTAAATTTTAATAATAATAGACACAGAATAAATTACGAATAACTAATTAAGTATAGAAAATTTAGTTATCCAATAGAACATTGATAAAAAATATTGTAAACAAGACTTAATAAAAATATTTTTATTATTTGAAATATTTTTTAAATATTTTTCTTTTAAAATATTTTATATTTAATAAACTTAGTCAATTAAATATTTAAATATTTTTGGGAAGCTCGATAGGAAAATAAGAGCAATAAGAGTAATAATAGAAGTGATTAAGAATTTAATTAAAGTGATTAAATTTTTTTTTAATTTTTTAAATTTAATTGGAATTGACAATTAACCGTGATTTAATATGTAATAATATTTAATATTTAATATTTAATATTTTATTGAACAAACAATATTTAATAGAAAATGAACTCAGAAAATATTAATGAAGGATATCTTCGTTTGATAATAATAGTTTTAAAATAGAAAAGACATCATAGTTCAAATCTTTGTGAAACTTAGGAAAGTTTAACAACAAAGTGATTAAAAATTTTTAATAAATTAAATATAGTGAACATTATTAATTAAACAAATTAATAACCGATCTTAATAAACAATATTAATTAAAATAAAGTGATTAAAATAAACACTTATAGAAATATTTTAATTAATTAAATTAAAATTTTTAGAATCACTTATTTTTTTTTTAGTGTTGAAATTTCGAGTTTAAATAAAAACTCTATATATATTTTCTTTGAAAATAGAAATACTTTGAAGAGAATTTGGAAACAGTGACAGTGTCTGTACACTGTAAAAACTTAGAAAATTATTATAATAAAAGCAACAGGAAATGCTACAGATAACTTAGAAAACTAGTGAACAATTTTAAAGAAAATTTTTAAATTATTATAATACAGTTTAAATATTTTAGTATGAATATTTGAAAAACATTAGTGATCTAAAATATTTCCTTAGAAGATATTTTATAGAAAATTTTAGTGTCTGAACAATCTAATACAACAATAAGATTGTTTGAAAATTTGATAATTAAAAAACATAGGAATTTAATTGCTACAAATACTGAGCAATCTTGAGAACAAGAACAATCATAGAAAATTAATTGAACCATAGTGATAAATCAATTAAGGATACATTATCTATAGAAAAAATATTTTCTGAATAGTTTTTTTTTTATATATTTTTAGAAACTTCTTTTGATTTAAATTCTTCAAAGAATTTTAGAAAAATTCATTCTTTGAAGACATTAAAAATAAACTTCAAATAAATTCAGGAAAAGGGTTCATTCTTTAAAGACATTGAAGATGAACTTTGAACTACTTTTGGAAAAAAGTTTAAATAATTTTAAAATAAATAGGAATATTTATTCCTTCTAAACTAAATAAATTAATAGATTATAATTAACAAACTCCACTATCATGAAGAAGGATAGTGAAGATAGAGAAAAAGAAGACAGAATTCTACAACGACTTGCTTCTTTATACACCAATATTGACGAAGCTATAGATTATTATACCTGGAGTCACAATGAAACAAGACTCCGACAAGAAGAACACACAATAACTACTTCTAGCTATAGAGATAATGGAGATATTGAAGAACAATATTCCTACGGAAGTTATTCTGAACCATGGACAATCGATAGAACCGTCCCAATAAATGGGAATAGGGGATTTATTTTTTCAGAATGTTATAATAATCCCTATACCCCAATAAATGATTTTAGTGTATATCGCATTCAGTGCCCTCCTGTAGAATTAGCACCAAGAGATCATAGTGATTTTGGTTGGCTTACTAATATGGATATACTAGAAGATTTTGATCTAGCCAACCCTCATATCCACGAAGAGGAGTGGGAGGATTCAGAAGAAGACCTATCTCTCCTAGAATGGCTAGAACAACCAGAAACCATAGACTATATTCTAGGCATTTCTAACGGATATGAATCCTCAACAGAATCTGTTAACAATGATAATGATCAAGATATGGAAGATCATAATTACTGTACTCCAATGAATAATCCTTCATTAGAAGTTAATGATGTAATTAATCATATTATCCAATTATATCATTCAGGAGATACAGATAGTGATATTTCTTCCGAGGGACAAGAGAAGCGACAAGCATTTATAGATACAAGGAGGAGGCTCTATGAAAATTGAGACTCGCTAAGAAATCCTTAAGACCATTTCATCAATAATGATGGTCCAGACACAGAAGAACACCCATATGGTTTAGATACCTCCGAGGATCAAGTATTTGAATATTTTCCCTCTATATTATTCCCAACACTTGAGGTGTCTGAAGAGGAACAAGAAGATACTGTTGTAGTTATAGAAATATTTGGAGAAGAAGATGTAAATACACCTTCCTCTAACAACAATTAAAGAATAAATATTCCGGCAAAGAAGATAGGACAGAATCTTCTCTTTAGCCAAAAATAAATAAATACGTAAAGTTAAATGTACACAGGGTTCAAATATTACAAATAATTAAAAGAAAGTACAATTACATTTAGAAATTAACTTGTTTTTATTTTAATGAAATAAACACAATAGTCCTAATAAAACTTCTCTTAGAAGAGAATAACTATTATTTTAAAAGCAAATTTAATAAAACGTTAATATTAATAAGATTCTTGAGAATGGAAATTCATACTTAAACTTTAGTACAGATCATTAACACCATCCTCTTAATAATTTCTTTCGATTTAAATAAATTTTTAGAAGATATTGATAATAATTTATTAAAACAAAATGGGATTCTATCTTCTTTGATCAAGACAGATCATTAAAAAAGAAGAATAAAACATACCCAATTTAGAGTTTGAACTCCATAAATAAAAATTTAATATGTTTTTAATTTCAAAAATGATACAGGCTAATAAAATATTCCACATAACTAATTATGAAGAATAATGTTCTTTCTCCAACAGACAGAGAAGGAACATTTAACTACAAAGAGAATAATGTTCTTCCTCCAACAACAGTTAAAGAATATTGGATAAAAAATGTAAATAAAAAATTTACAAATTAAAATTAATTGGAATAAAAGTTAATGAATATCCAATTAATAACGGATTAATAGAAAAATAATCCTTTTAGAAAAGAAAGAGGTTTCTAAAGAAGAACCTCATATAGACAAATAGAAAATGAAATGTTCTTTCTTCAAAAGAATAAAACAGAACAATCAACCATGAATAAATATTAAGAAGAAATTGATATTTTTCAAATATACAACTCTTAGGAAAATAAGAGTTTTAAGATAATCCAACTTAAGCATTAAATTGAAGGAAAGTTTAAGACAAAAGAAATTAATTACCACCATATTATAAGAAGAATAGTGAAGTTGCTAGATAGATACTGGAATAATATTTTATTCTGGCAAACTTTAAAAGAGAACTTTGAGAAAAAGTTGAAGTCTGAAAACAAAATTTATATGACATTTTTCATTTTAAGAAATAAATTAACAATTTTTTTTTAGAAAAATAGAAGTTATTATATTTGAAGAATAATTGATGGATATCTACATCATAAAATTTTTAATGTTTTGGTAATTTGTGCAAAGAATTTAAGAAATACCCATACATTTGTACAATTAAAAAAATTAAATTTATTGACCTTTAATAATTTTTATTCTCACGAATTTCAAAAGGCTCAGGGTGACAAAAGTTTTTATAGAGGTTTTAGAGAATAAAACAAGATTTTTATAAGTCCTTAACTCTTATATGAATTCCGAAGATTCATTGAGAGCATGGGCGTCGCCAGCTTCCAGGCTAGGGGAGGGCAGCTTAAAATTTTTTAGAGCTATATATTATATATATATAATATATTATATATATATATATTATATTATATATATATATCTATTATATTATATTATATATATATTATATATATATATCTATTATATATACATATACTATATATATATTTATCTGGATAAGGTTGTAAATTCTATAAATATATTTAAGCCAAATGTTGATACTAGAAAGATTGGTATGGATAATTAAATGATTAATATTTAAAAAAAAAATTATTTTATTTAAAACAATAGAATAGTCAAATACAATATGCAATGATGGGAAATTCACAATATAGAGTTGAGAAATTGATATTATTAAAAAAGTAATTTCATTGGGTTCAACAAAATTTATCAACTACTGTTTTGAATAAAATAATCATAATTGTCAATAATCACAATTTTTCTGTGTACACTCATCAAAGCCAGTCCGTTTAACTTGTCGTCTTCCACAGTACTTCGCAGCCAGTCTTGATCCTTCGCAGATACTGAAAGAGTGTTTCTACTGTGCTGGTGGTGCATGGTCTGGCGGGTAGTAATCATCAAACCTTTTCGTCGATTGGAAAGAAAGTTCAGTCTCTTTAAGACTTGGGAGAAACAAGATTTTTAAGCTTTCACTAGGCAGTTCTTGTCCTTCCAATTGTTGTACCAAAGTCTAGCTCTTCTTCTATGCCTTCTAAGTGGTAAAACTATAAAATGAAGCTGTCTTTTCCCTTAAATCATCGATTGTTTTGAGTAGCATGTGGAAAGGAAGTAGATATGTCAATCAATAAGCAGGTGTATTTTCAGTAGAAAACGCCGTAATTTCAAATGAAAGAGAGTTATAGAATCTGATACGTAGGAGTTATTAGGATCTTCATTCCCCGAACTCCGTGGTATTTGTTGCTGATGGTTGCTGCGGTGCTGCTGCCTACCAAAAATCGGGTATATTCAGATTAAGTCCCAGTTGCTCAGCGATTTGATTAGCACTTATAACACTTAATCGGTGATTTTTCTTCATCTTTTCCGATGGCTCAACATCCTCCACAATATGTTGAATGGGCTGCGAGGTTTTGCGATATCCAAGGTCTTTGGAATTGGAGAGCGTATTTACAACTTGCTTCTAATTTGCAGAGTAACTTATCATAGCGCATGTGCATGACGACTTTACATGCGGCTGAATGCATTGAAAGCGCTTTTCTTGTGGCGGTATTTCCTTCAATGAAAGGAATTTCTAATGCTTGCATCATTCGTCCAAAGTGCTCCTTAAATACTCTGATGCACTTGTGTTGTTCAGACATCTGGTCTGGCATAGGCTGGGATGTTTGGCATTATTTTTCTTCTCAAGACCGACTTCAAAAAACGTAAATAGAATGTCCTTTTATATTTTCGCCACGTATAGAGCATTTCTGGTATTGGTGTCAAATCATTTACTCTAGATTCTGTTTGTGTGAAAAGCAATGAAAGAACAATGCTTTATTTTATACTTTTTCCGCAATATTGCTTTGGACACGCTCCGCTTCTTTGCCAGAAATCGTAAGACAGCCAATCGAAACCCAGGCCCACTCAATTCTCAGGTTCCAGTTCTTCGTCGTGACAAAATCGTCAAATTTTTTTCGCCGTAATGTTTTTTGAGTCAAGCGCTTTTCAGTTCTACAAAGCATAGATTCTATTTGACTTCCATCAAGACTCTTTTTCGGAATAGGCGCAACCTATGGATAATTTTGTTCCTTTCCAGAAATATCCAGTGGTGTCATCTGCGGAAGTAAGCTTACTGCGCACACTTTTTTCCTTTACCTATTAACGAATGCTTTCCTTTATAGTAGTACCCATAGGAGAATGATCTCATTCTGAATCTGAACTGATTGGATGTGGCATTTTCTTCGCCTTTTCACCAATGGTTTTTTTTCACTGCTGATCTCAGGCATCTATCTAAGGACACAAATCTTGCAACCCTCTCTCACATGATGTTTACGACCGAGCGGTAAATTCGCGTAACTCAGAAAATGTGCAAACACATGAAATCTATTAGAGGATAATATTTTTTTTACCTTTTTCTTTCAAGGATTTTCTTTAAAGTTTATTATCACTAATTCTACCGGCACGTCCTGTAGGAACACTCTTGCAGCTTCAACAGCAGTTTTTTACCACTCTGTGTTTGTATGTTCCTTACAAACCACATGAACATCTTTATATTTAGTGAAAGGTCTTATTATTACTGACCGAACTTTAATTTGGTGGAAATAAAATACAAAACTGGCAAAATGCTCCCTTTAGGCGCCTGGAGGATGTCAGCCAAGGTGAATATGTCTTCAACCATTCATAACTGAATTTCCTCTTTAAGTGGGTAGCATCTTCTAAAAAATTATAAGTCTTAGGTGGAATCCAACACTGCTTTCATGTAACTTTTTTTTTCTCAGTGCTAAATCATAAGATGAATGTCAAAGTATCTAGAATATAAAACTTCGTGACTGTCATTTACTGAAACGCTAGCATCCGTAATCTGGACCATATCTTGATCGTCGAGGTGCCTGGGCCCTGAGTGTGGGTTATTCTCATGCGAAATATGCGAAGTAGGATGGATTGCTTCTTGTGTAGTCTTAGTTGACTTATTGGTATCTTCTTCGTTTTCACCGCTACCATTTCCATTTTTATGTTTTCCTTTTCAAATTTACTGCAAACATTATATATATATATTATAATATGATATATATATATATATATATATATATATATAATATCATATATAGTTTATATATATATATATAATATATATATATATATAATATTATTATATATTATGTATATATATATGTTTTACTACTGTAAATCTCTGTCACATATGTCATAGGCTAATAATTTTACTAACTTTCAAAATGTTAAAGCAAACAAAAAAAATAAAAGTATAGCAAACTGTGGTTTTGAAAACCATAATTCGATATTACTTTTAAATGACGCTAAACTCGTTCGGAACAGTAACATCATTTGTATAAAACATCCTACTTTTCAGGAGTAAATACACAAATTTTAATTTATATTTAAGGTTAAAAATTCGTACCAAGGAATCTCCTAATATCCATGAACTGATGAAATTGAAAAATTGGGATTCAAACTACGTGTTTGAGTGATAATTTCAATGCTACTTTGGACCTTAAACACTTAATAAAGAATTTAAGAATCTGACTGAACACAAAATCAAGAATTTATATATACATATCAAATTAAAAAAAACATAGATAGAATAACAACGCAGTTCTTATCTACAAATTTAAATAGCATATAAATGAGTGAGAAGGCCTCTATCGTCAAGAAGAAATGTGAGGAAATCACGATTTGCAACTAAGCCTTCGCCAATATACTCGTAATAATAATATATATATATATATATATATATATATATATATAATATATATATATATTATATATCATAATATATATATATATATATATATATAATATATTTAGGGTTGGCCGACGCACAAAGCGGGTGCGGTGCGGTGCGGTGCGTGTGGCGCATCAATTTTGGTGCGGTGGTCGGTGCCGGTGCGCATCAATTTCAGCGAACCTGGTGCGGTGCTGGTGCGGTGCGGAAGAAAAAATATAAAGTGGCGGTGCGGTGCGGAAGCACTGGGAGAAAAATTAACGGTGCGAGTGCGGTGCGGTGCGTGGTGCGGTGCTTTTTGAAGTCGCACCGCACCAGTTTCCCGACAAATTTCTAAAATAAAAAAATGAAAGAGAAATTGAGTTGACATATATATATTATATATAGATATATAATAATAATATATATATATATATATATATATAATATATAATATATATATATAATATATATATATATATATAATATTATTATAATATAATATATATAATATATATATTATATATATCTTATATATAATATAATATATATACTAATATATATATTATTACTATATATATATTATATATATCAATAATATATTATATATTATATATATATATATATATATATATAGTATATGATATATATTATATTAATATATATATATCTATAGTATTTGATATATATATATATAGGTAATATAATATAATATATATATATATATATATATATATATATATTATATATATATATATATTATATATATATATATAATATATCTATATTATATATATATATATAATATTTATATATATATATATTTGCCCCCTTTCAGTAGATGTATGGCTAGAGATTCATCCGAGTGATACTTTTGTGTGGACAGTTCGTGTTAATATCAAAGTTGTTTTTTTTTTGGTACACTAAATACAATATGTGGTTGGTTACTTTAGTTCTTCAGGGTGGATATTCCTATTCGAGGTTTTAAAAATTAACGAGTGAAAGGTAAACCAAATAGTTTTCCATTACGATGTTCATTGTTCCTCATTAATGTAGACTAACAAATGTAACCGAACCATAATTTTAGAGGAGAGAAAGTGCTCAATATCACCTCTCTCATCATTGTTATTATTGATAGTATTTTTGGATAAAACAAATTCATTCTTCAAAGTTATTACGAGAGGATGACAAACAGTGTTTTGCTGACTTATCATAATGATAATCTTTAAATTATTTGAGTTCAATGATACAATTGGTAGAATAAAATTGTCATGGGATTGGAAGACATTTGTTTTATCATCATACAGCAGAGAGATTATTAAGTTCTTGCAACCTTAACATAATTTTCAGAGTAAGGTCATGTAATTACTGAAAGTTTAGCGAACTTTAAATCTTCCCTTTATTTTTATTAGTTCTTTCTAGCCATGGTCGAATGATTCAAGTGTTCGCAATTTGATCTATATTTTTTAACAGAACTTCGCTGACCCTTGTTTGAGATGTAACAACATTCTAATGTAATGACTGATGGAGCCCTTGTGTTTGTTTGTCACGATGCAAGAAAGAAACCAGAATTTTCTTTTATATTGGTACGCAGCATCTCTCATGAACGCGTGAACATCCAATCTAGGGGATAGTTCCATTTCGGCAACATTCCACTAAATACGTCACTGAGATATTCACTGTGGACGTTCAGGTGAGACCGTTCAGAGGCAGACACAAAATATGTCTTCTGAAATAATTATTTCAACGCATGACTACTCAGAGAAAGCAAAGAATACTGTTGGGTATCTAACCATTCGTCGGTGGAGAAAGCTAACTTGTGATTATTTGATAGAGGTAATTAATTCTGAAACTTTCGTTTTAACTCTATCATACTTTTTCTTTCTAATAATATCTCTGTAGTTTTCTTTTGAGAAGTGTGTTGAAAGAGACCGACACTTTACCTAGCACTATTTAAGCAGCAAAAACAAGGAAAATGTAGAAAGGAAAATGAGTAAAAAAGTAAAGGTTCCCCAATTCCAGCTTTAAGAAGGAATCAAATTACTGTTGAAACTAATATAAAATACACATATATGGGACAATGAGACGAAAAATCATTCCGTCTATAGTAATTTTTCAGAATTTTCATTTTAGATGATCTTTTGTTTCATCACGTTGAAATTCTTTTGGTTTTGTACTGCTAGGAAAAGTGTCGGTCTCTTTCACACACTTCTCAAAAGAAAACTACAGAGATATTATTCGAAAGAAAAAGTATGATAGAGTTACAAAACGCAAGTTTTCAGAATTAATTACCTCTATCAAATAATATCCAAGTTAGCTTTCTCCAGCCGACGAATGGTTAGATACTCAATCAGCATTTCTTTGCTTTCTCTGAGTAGTCTATGCCGTTGACATAATTATTTCAGAACGACAATTTTGGTGTCGTGCTCTGACGTCTCACTGAAACGTCAAGGTGAATATCTTCAGTGAGCGTATTTTAGTGAATGTTGGCGAAATGGAACCTATCCCTAGATGAATGTTCACTGTGTATGAGAGATGCCTGTACGCAATATAAGAAATTCTGTTTCTTTTGAGTGCAACAACACAAGCTCCATCAGTCATTAACATTAGAAATGTTGTGATCTCAAACAAGAGTCAGCGAAATTCTCTCAAAATATAGATCAATTGCGGCAAACTTTAATCATTCGACCATGGCTTAGTAAGAACTAAATAAAATAACGGGCAAGATTTAAAGTTCGCTAACTTTCAGTAATATGATGTTATCCTGAAATTATGTTAAGGTTGGCAAGACACTTAATAATACGGCCGTTCTGATGATAAAAAAATGTCTTCCAATCCCGATGACAAATTGTTATTCTAACGCATTGTATCATTGAACTCAAAATAATTTAAAGATACATTCCTGATAATCAACAAACACTTGTTGTCTCCTCATAATAATCTGAAGGCTCCATACATTTCAACAATAAGTCAAGGAATAAAAATGATGAGAGAGGTGAATATTGAGCACTTTCTCTCCTCTAAATTTAAGGTTCGGGTTACATTGGTTATTGTACCATTAATGAGGAAACAATGACATCGTAAATGAAAAACTATTTGTTTACCTTCACTCGTTAATTTTTATAAACCCTCGGAATAGGAATATCAGCGTGTTCGAACTAAACGTAACTGATCCTACATCATTAATTTTCTTGCTCCAAAAAACAACTTTTGGTAACCTTCTTTTCCTACTCTCTTATTCCACTTCGGATGATATCTGTAGCCAATTACATCTCTGAAGGGCATATATAATATATATAAATAGTATATATATATATAATATATATATATATATATATTATTAATATCTATATAATTATTATAATTATATATATATATATTATATATATATATATATATATATAGTTACCTATATATATATATATAAAATATATATATATAATAATAATATATATATATTATCTATATAATATATATATATATATATTATTATATATTATATATAGTATATATATTATATATATATATATATATAAGTTAAATATTTATATATATATATATATATATATATATATATATATTATATATATATATATGTAATATATATATATATATATATATATATATATATATATATATATATATATATTATATTATATTATATTATATATCTAATATATATATATATATATATATATATTCAACTCAATTTCTCTTTCATTTTTTTTATTTTTAGAAATTTGTCGGGAAGCTGGTGCGGTGCGGTGCGATCAAAAGGCCGCCACGCACCGCACGCGCACCGCACCACTAATTTTTTCTCGGGGTGCTGCTCGCACGCGCACGCACTTTTATTTTTTTCTTGCCGCACCCGGGCCCCCCAAAACCAACCAAGCGCACCGCCCAGGTGCTGAAATTTTGAAATGCGCGCTACCGCACAACACCGCACCAAAATGAGCGCACCACGCACCGCACCGCACCGCACCCGTTGCGTCGGCCAACCCTAATATGTAGATATATCTTATAGATTATATATATATATATATATTATATATTATAATATTATATATATACTATATATATATATATTATATATATATATAATACGAGTATATGGCCAAGGCTGTTGCAATCGTGATTTCCACAGCATTAAGAAGACAAATGTCTACTTCTCACTTCATTTTAATGCTATTTAAATTTGTAGATAAGAACTACTGTGTTATTCTATCTATGTTTTTTTTTCCTGTTTTGATCTGTATATATAATTCCTGATTCTTGTGCTCAGTCGGATTCTCAAATCTTTATTAAGTGTTTAAGGGTTTTCCCCAAGAAAGTTTAAAAGCCCCAAAAATTGAATTATCACTCATCACCCACCACCTAAGTGTAAGTTATAGCGTTTCAATTTTCATCAGATCATGGATATTTGGAGATTCCATGATGAGTGCACTCTGTATTAAAGCAGGAGAGGGTGTTATTTTACTCTGAAAAGTAGGGATTTTTTACACTTTACCTTTGACTCGTCCCATATGAGGTTAGTTTCTTCCTTATAGCTTTTACATGTGTTCTCTCCAAGATCTTTGAGTTTATACTTTACCTTTTTTTTTTTTAATCATTTGAAGTCCTTTCCTTCTTCGATCATCAGAATGGCTTTCCATTATTTTTAGGCTTGTTCCTAGACGAGCGCATAACATATCTTCTCCATATTCATCACATAAAAATGAGTTGCCACTGTTTACTAGACTTCTTGCGTCACCTAACTTCTACGACCTATGATGCAGACATAGACTTATAATATTGTTTGCAGTAAATTTGAAAAGGAAGACATAAAATGGAAATGGGTATCTGTGAAAACGGAATAAACCAATAAGATCAAACTAAGACTACAGAGGCAATCCCCTCCTTACTTCGCAATATTTTCGCATGATGAAGACCCACACCCAGGGCCATCCTTCGACGGTCAAGATAGGGTCCCAGATTTTTCAGAGCTAAGCGTTTCAGTAAATGACAGTCACGAAAATGACATTGGTAGATACTTTGGACATTCATCTATGAATTTCGACGCTGAGAAAAAAAAAGTTTTACTGAAAGAGTGTTGGATTCCCCCTAAGACCTATAATTTTAGAAGATGCTACCAACGTTAAGAGGAATTCTTATGAATTGGTTGGGCGACATATTCACCATGGCTGACATACTCCAGTCGCCTAAAGGGGAGCATTTTGCAAGTTTTTGTATTTATTTTACCAAATTAAAGTTCGTCTTTAATAATAAGACCTTTCACCAAATATAAAGATGTTCATGATGGTTTGTAAGGAACATACAACAACAGAGTGGCTAAACTGATGTGACAGCTGCAAGATTGTTTCTAAGGACGCGCCGGTAGACATCCAGAATTAAGCTAGCATTCTAAGAAAATTCCTAGAAGACAAATAAAACCAATATTATCTCAATTAATTTCATGTGTGACATTTTTCTGGTACGGCGCAATTTACCGCTTCGGGGTAAACTTCATGATGAGGGAGTGTTGCAAGATTGTGTCGCTTACGAATAGATGCCGGGGATCAGTTATTGAAAAACCATTTGAAAAGGGGAAGAAAATGCCACATACCATCAGTTTCAGATTCAGAATGAGATAATTTCTCTATGTGGTACTAATATAAAGGAAAGCATCTTTAATAAGGTAAAGGAAGTGTGCGAGTATAGCTTACTTGCGCGGCAGATGCACAACTTGATGATTTTCTGGAAAAGGAAACAATTAATCCATAGGGTTGCGCTATTTCGACAAAGAGTCTGATGAAGTTCAAATAGGAATTTATTGGCTTTGTAGACTGAAAGCGCTTGACTCAAAAACCATTGCGAAAGCATTGACGATTTTGTCACGACGGCGAGATTGGATTCGAAAATATGTGGGTCTTGGTTTCGTTGGCTGTTCTAGCGATGTCTGGCAAAGACAGGAGAGTGTCCAAGCATATTGCGGAAAAAGTTAAAAAAGCATTGTTCTTTCAATGCTTTTCCCACAAACAAAATCTAGTAGTAAATGATTTAACCACAATAACAGAAATCCTAAATTAATTAATTAAAGGACATTATTACGTTTTTTTGAGAGTCGGTCTTGAAGAAGAAATTTAATGACAAACATCCAAGCTGTGCCAGAGCAGATGTCTGAACAAACAAGTGCATGCAGAGTAATTTAAGGAGGGCAACTTTGGACGAATGATGCAGCATTAGAAACCCTTTCCATTGAAGGATAATACCGGCCACAAGAAAATAGCGCTTTTCAATTGCATTCAGTGGCCGGCATGTAAGTCGTCTTTCATCATGGCTATGATAAGTACTCTGCAATATTAGAGCAAGTTTGTAAATGCCTCGCAATCAAGACCTTGGTATCGTGCAAACCTTTCGCAGACAATTCAACTATTGTGGAGATGGTTTGAAGCCATTCGGAAAGATGAAGAAAAAATCAACCATTTTAAAATCTTCCCAGTGCAATCAAATCGCTGAGCATCTGGGACTTGATCTGAATATACCCACGGATATATTTGGTAGGCAGCAGACCGCAGCACCTCCAGCAACAAATTACCACGGAGTTTTGTAGAAGATCATTTATAACTCCGTATCTAGATTCCATATATGACCTTTTCTTTGGAATTACGGTTTTCTACTGAAAATACACCTGTTATGCTTGACATATCTACATCCTTTTCCCATGCTACACAAAACAATCGATGAGTTAAAGAAAGTACAGCCTTCATTTTATACGTTTTTACCGACTAGAAGGCATAGAAGAAGCCTAGAGCTTTGGTACAAATTTGGCAGGACAAGAAACTGCGTAGTGAGAGCTAAAAGATCTTGTTTTCTCCCAAAGTCTTAAGGAGACTGAACCTTTCTTTCAGTCGACGAAAAAGGTTTTGATGATAATACTCGCCAGACCATGCAACCACCAGCACAGTAGAGAACACTCTTTCAGTAATCTGGCGAAGGATCAAGACTTTGCTGCGAAGTACTATGGAAGACGACAGATTAAACGGACTGGATATGATGAGTGTACACAGAAAATTTGTTTTTGACATTATGATTATTTTATTCAACAGTAGTTGATAAATTTGTGTTGAAACCAAGGAAATTACTTGTTTTAATAATATCAATTTTGGAACTGCTCTTATATTGTGAATTCCCCATCATTGCATATTGTATTTGATTATTCCTTTGTTAATAAAATATTTTTTTTTTAAATTATTCATCATTTTTATTCATACATCATCTTATAGTTTTATTCTTTTTTCTTATATAATATATATATATAATAATATATATAATATTATATATATATAATTATATATATATATATATATATATATATATATATATTATTATATATATATATCTATATTATATATATATATATATATATATATATATATATATATATATATATATATATATAGTATATAAGCTCTTAAAATTTTAAGCTGCCCCCCCCTAGCTGGGAATTTGTCTTTATGTTACTCTTAGTGAATCTTCGGAATTTCATATAAGAGTTAAGGACTTATAAAAATGCTTGTTTTATTCTCCTAAACCTTCTAGTAAAAACTTTTGTCACCTGAGCCTTTGAAAGTTTATGAGAATAAAGTTATTAAGATGTAAGCTTTGATATCCTTGAATGTTCTTCGATTGATTTGAGGGAGATTTTTTTCTAAATTCTTTGCTAAAATTACCAAACATAAAACATGAGGATGGATCATAATCCATCATTTATTTTTCAATAATAACTTCTATTTTTCTAAAAAAAATTGTTATTTATTTCTTAAAGAAAATGTCATGATTGACTCTGTCTCAGACTTCAACTTTTTCTCAAAGTTCTCTTTTAAAGTTTGCCAGAATAAAATATTTATTCCTTATCTAACTTCTTCTTTCTTTATAATATGAAGTGGTAATGTAATTTTCTTTTCTTAAATTTCTTCATTTACTGCTTAGATTGGATTATGTAAACCTCTTTTTTCTTAAGAGTTTATTACTTTTGAAAATATCATTTTCTTCTTAATATTGTTTTGGATCTTTGACTGTTTTTTTTATTCTTTAGGCCAAGAATTCGTATACGTAGATTTACAGGGATTAATTCAACTACTTTCTTTTTCCTAAAGGTTATTTTTTTATTAATACCGTTATTTATTGGATATCATAACTTTTATTCCAATTAATTTTTAATGTTGTAATCATTTTCTGTTAATTTACTATTCTTCTTTTTCGTCTGTTGGAGGAAGAACATTAATTCTCTTGTAGTTAAATGTTCTCGCTTCTCTGTCTGTTTTGGAGAAAGAACATTATTCCTCATAATTTAGTTATGTGGAGATATTTTATTAGCCTTTCTTTTCATTTTCTCACCCAAATTATTTATTTAGAGAAAAAAACATAAAGGAATTGCAATTCTTCTTTTTAATGATTTGTCAAACGTTAGAGCAGATAGAATCCCATTTTGTTTTAATATTATTATAATATCTTTTCTAAAAATTTATTTAAAATCGAAAGAATTTATTTTGACGGATGGGTTAATGGATCTGTACTAACTTTAGTACATGATTTCATTTCAAGAATCTTCATTAATATTACAGTTTTATTTAAATTTGTTTTAAAATATAGTTATTCTCTTCTTAAGAGAATGTTTTATTAGGACTATTGTGGTTATTTGTTCATTAAAGATAAAACAAGTTAAATTTCTAAATGTAATTATACTTTTTTTAATTATTTGTAATATTTGACCCTGTGTACATTTAACTTTACGTATTTATTTATTTTTTGGACTAAAGAGAAGATTCTGTCCTATCTTCTTTGCCGGAATATTTCTGTATTCTTTAATTGTTGTTAGAGGAAGGTGTATTTACATCTTCTTCTTCTCCAAATATTTCTATAACTACAACAGTATCCTCTTGTTCCTCCTCGGATACCTCAAGGGTTGGAATTAATATAGAGGGAAAATATTCAAATACTTGATCCTCGGAGGTATCTAAACCATATGGGGTTTCTTCTGTGTCTGAACCATCATTATTAATGAAATGGTCTGAAGAATTTCTTAAGAGTCCATTTTCAATAGAGTCTCCTCCTATGTTATCTATAAATGTTTGTCGTCTTCTCTGTCCCTCGGAAGAAATATCACTATCTGTATCTCTCAAATGAGATAATTGAACAAAATGATTAATTACATCATTCACTTCTAATGAGGAATTATTCATTGGGGTACAGTAATTATGATCTTCCATATCTTGATCATTATCATTGTTAAGAGATTCTGTTGGGGATTCATATCCGTTAGAAATGCCTAGAATGTAGTCTATGGTTTCTGGTTGTTCTAGCCACTCCATGAAGGATGAATCTTCCCACTCTTCTTCGTGGATCTGAGGGTTGGCTAGATCAAAATCTTCTAATATACCTATATTAGTAAGTCAAATAAAATCTCTATGATCTCTTGGAGCTAATTCTACAGGAGGGCACTGAATACGATATACACTAAAATCATTTATTGAGGTATAGGGATTATTATCACATTCTGTAAAATTAAAACCCCTATTTTCGTTTGTTGGGACGGTTCTATCGATTGTCCATGGTTCAGAATAACTTCCGTAGGAATATTGTTCTTCAATATCTCTATAGCTAGAAGTAGTTATTGTTTGTTCCTCTTGTAGGAATCTTGTTTCATTGTGGAGTCAGGTATAATACTCTATAGCTTCCTCAATGTTGGTGTACATAGAGGCCAGTCGTTGTAGAATTCTGTCCTCTTTTTCTCTATCTACAATATCCTTCTTCATTGTAGTGGAGTTTGTTTATTATAATCTATTAATTTATTTAGTTTAGAAGGAATAAATATTCCTATTTGTTTTGAAATTATTTAAACTTCTTTTCAAAAGTAGTTCAAAGTTCATCTTCAATGTCTCTAAAGAATGAACCCTTTTCTTGAATTTATTCGAAGTATTTCTAATGTCTTTAAAATCAAAAGAAGTTTCTAAAAATATTTAAGAACTAATCAGAAAATATTTTTTCTATAGGTAATATATCCATAATATCATAAATTGTCATAGAGGTTTAAACATAATTATGAAAGATATAAAGCATATTATTTACTCACCATTTGTAATTATAATAATAATTGATATATTCTCCTACTTCAGTTTCCTAGAAAGGAAAATGATTCACAATGCCTTAGTTCTAAGTATTTTATCGCTAACTTAATTTCCATATCCTAATTTTACCGAGACTCTTACGTGCTTTATTCTAAATTATTCCTGTTTCTAAATTATCTGTAGTTTAGTACGATAGATATATAGACATCCAACCAGAGAGAAATAATTTTATATATATATATATATATAATATATATAAATTATTATATGAATATATATATATATATTTATATTATATCTATATATATATATATATATAATATAATATCATAGTATATATAAACTGGAATGTGTTGCAAATTACAACATACCGTAAATGCCAAATATTTTTAACATAAAAAGTTATAATGCAATTTCCATTTAAAACTAGACAAAAGAAAAAATATTCATATTCTTCATTGTAAGATTGAATTTAATAGTTAAAATTAAGAGTTGCTGACTCTTTTAACTTCAATAATATATCTACACCATATATTCGTGTGAGCAGTTAAAATACATAATTTTTATTATTTGTTTTTTTTATAAATCTTTTAAAGAAATTATTGACCAATAAACGTAGACACAGATTTACTGTCTAATTAAAAAAAAGATTTGAAATAATTTTCGACCCTGGCTTCTTCATAATTTCAAAAAAACCGACGAATTGGAGCTCTAATGTTCTGACTCTTTTTCAAAAAAATATTTTCTCCGTACCCGAGCTGGCGAAAATATACAGAAAAATTTTTGATTAGAATTGTTTTTTTAACTCTGATGTAGACTATTTTAAGATTTCTTCTTTTTCTCTTTCTTATTCCTTTATAAGTTTACCCTATAGCTTTTCCTGAAAGATCATCATGTGATCTTGTGTCCATCACTCTATTTTTCATGTATTTTACTGCTTGAGGCCAGTCATGACTTATTTGCAAGCGTGTGCTATATATCTATATATTATTTATATATATATTAATATATATTATATTATTTTAGTGTATATATATATATTATATTAATATTATATATATATATATAGTGATATATTATATATATATATTATAGGGGGTTACAAGGGTAGGCAGTTGTAGGTTAGGTTCTCTACCATATTTTTTGAGAGTCTTTTATAATCAAATATTTAAATGGTAAGTAAAATTAAATTTAGAATTTTTATTATTGAAAGTGTAAAAAGAAACTGATTAGATAATAAAGTTTATGGAAATAATTACATAAGTACTAAATATGTTAATTAAATTCATTTTCAATTTTGTTCTACGCTTTTCACCAAGAGTAAATTGGAAAGCGGTGGGCGTACTGGTAGATCTTCAATATTTCATATAAATATATGGAAGGCACGGGATAGGTCATACGCTTGCTGTTTCGAGCGAAGAATACGCAAATTTCGCGAGTATGAAACTTTCGCTCACCCAGTGGAAACTTAATCTGGAAAAAGACATGAATCTCTTTCTTAAGCTCTTCTTCATTCCATCTCTCTTCCTCTATAATTATGTCTGTTGGCTAGTGGCTGACTCCTTTTCTTCTTCTTCTCTCGTCGTCTCTCGTGCGGTGGGGTTCGTCTCTCTCTCTCTTCTTCTCTCGATCTATCTTTCTATCTATCTATCTATCTATCTATCTATCTAGTATATCTATCTATCTATCTATCTATCTATTATCTATGCTATCTATCTATCTATCTTATCTATTTTATCTATCTATCTATTAAACTAGATATTTCTATCGATCTATCGGACTATTTTTTCAATTAGGGTAGCATAGTGTATCTAAATGATTAATATATTATTTGGAGAGTTAAATATTACGGATGTCTTTACAAAGTTGATGCTCTGATTGATTTTTTAATTTTTGCTTCTGTTATTGTTTCACCATCATTGTATTTTAGCGTTAATATTTTAAACTTTATTTAAAAATTTTGGTAGGGCCTATGTCAGGCTTCTGAAGTCATCTTGTGGCATTAATACACATAATACATAGCTTTATTCAAAGGACGTGAAACATTAAATTTTTCCTTCAAATAAATAAGGACGTATTGCAGTTAAAGAGTTTTCGATTATATATATATATAAGGTAGGACTTGCTAAATTGGTGCTTTTTTTGTGAGCAAGCACCCTATATACAGAGGATGGTAATTTAGAAAATCCATATTTGAAATGATGTTGTTGTAATCAGAAAAAATTATTTCTGAAATAAGGATCAAAGTATGTTGTTCATATTGTGAGATCTCTTCGGCAGGCGAGGCGGCGTAGCTTCCGTGAAATTTCCGCTCTTTGCCGAGAGCGTTTAAGTTTGGAGGATTTCTGGGAGAGAGTATCTTGATTCTTGTTAATTTATTCTGGAGGTGGGTGTTAATCTGACTGAACTTATAGATGAAGAGTATCTTTCAACTGGACGGGTTTATATATTATTTTCACTTGACTTATGCTAAAATTTTTGCTCGCGCAAATCTTAGGATAGAAAATTTTTCAAAATTAAAATGTTTCAAAGTTATAATGGAGTGGCTACATTACTTTCCTGCGGCTAAACGACGGAGGAATATAGTTTTAGCTATTAGTTTTAAGATTGAAATATAACTAAAAACATAAATTATTGTTTTTTTCTAATGGCAAGCATATTCTAATTATGTCCAGACATAAGTAGAACATACAAACATATGAAGGCAAAAAGTAGTATAACATGAAGGATTTGAAGAATATTTCAAATACGAGTAATAACTGGTTACCTCCGAAGATCTAAACATATATCAGTATTTGAATACATATAAATACAATAATGTTATTATATACAGAAAATAAAAAAAAGTGCATTCAAACACAAGCATAGCATAAGCATGTTTGGTTATATCCGTTAGATATAAACAAACATACAAAACATGTTAATGAATAAAAATTACAAAAATGTTAGTACATAATAATTATTGATATGAACCAATTGTATTCTCCAAGTTAAATAGGCCACATTGATCGAACCATTAAATCCAAGGGGAAGGTCCAGTATAAGACGTTTCTAACGTATCAATGATTTGACCATGCGCACGAAGTTTTCAAAGTTGTAGTTACGAGAGAAACAGTGCTTGACATAAGTAGAGACGAAGTTGCTTGAAGTTTTAGGTTTCTTATTTGAAAATTTTCTTCACTACATAAAAGGGAGAGTCACAGACCATTTATAATTCGACAAAGGAATGCAAGAAGTTCGTAGTGGAAAATTAAAAAGTGATTTTCTGCCATAATTCCCAAACTTAAATGATGAAAGAAATTTACCGAAAGGAAGTTTGCTATGTCTGAGAATGAATCCTCGAACTGTGAGTAAAGAAGAGTTGTGAAAGATGAACGAACGCATACATGCCCAAAATTAGAAATGAAATTGAAGTCCAGTATTTATCGACAATGTTCGTTTGCTTGAGTCCCATTTTTTCTCCGAGTGTTCTGATTGGGAATTTAGTATTATTTATTTTAAGTTTTTTCTTTTCTTCATTTTGTTTGTTCAAAGGCATTGATTGAGTTCTGGGGTGTTTCAACGACTCCGGTTCACCAATTATAATCTTGAGGATGTTCCCATACGTCGTCGACAGAGCTTCTTTTATGAGCAGCAAGCACCCTATTAAGAAGAATGGTAACACCTTTACGCACATCATCACATTCTGCCCACTGAATAGGTTTAATATCATAAATAACACAGATATGAAATAAGTATAAAAGTAATAAAAGTTCCTTCTTCTGTGAGATACTCTTCGCAGTCGAGCCGTAGGCGAATTGCAAGTCGCGTGAAATTTCCCGTCTTGCGAGAGCGTTTTTTAAAGTTTGGAGGAATTCTGGGAAAGAGAGTATCTTGATTCTTGTTAAATTTATTTCTGACTCTGATCTGACTGATCTATCTGACTGGAAGAGTATGCTCAAAATGACTGGGTTTATATGAAAGGTATGGTAGGGCCTCACATCTTTGTTACTTATGCTAAAATGGTTTGCCTCGCGCAAATCTTCGCATGAAGTACGAACAATGGAATTTAAAATGGTTTACCAAAGTTATAATGGAGTTGCTACATTATATATATATATATATTATATATATATAATAATATATATATATATATATATATATATATATATATATATATATTATTATATACTATATTTGCTATTATTATATAGTATATATATATTAATATATATATTATATAGTATATATATATATAATTATATATATGCGATGATAACTTTTAGCCTAAGTCCCAAGTGTAATGGCTTGCAAGGTACGCCACTAGATCGATTATTATGTATATCTATATATAATATATTATATTATCTTATATATTATTATTATATATATACTATTATGTATATAGATACTAGATTCACTATAAGTTTTATTTTATAATAAATATATATATATATATATATATGTAGTATACTATATTTATATATATTATATGTTTAATATTATATATAGTATATATTATATATATAGTATATTATATACTATATATATATATATATATAATATATATATATATATAATATTATATATATATAAATATATTGTATAATAATATACTGTATATATTATATATAGTATAATATATATTATATATGTATATATATATATATATATATATAGTATTATTAATATATATATATATTTATATCTTATACTATATAATATATATATATATATTATATATAGGGTAAATAGTAATATGGTAAATATTTAGAATTTCAGTTAATGAGCTCTAATTCAACACTCAAGCTGTAAATATCTATTTCAACACCCAAGCTCTGTAAATATTAAAATTTATTTTTAAAAAAGCAACCCATCTTAAAATAAATGATGGGTGACAAAATTGTCATAATATATTTATGTTATGTGTTTGATTGTTTGTTTTGGGATGTTTTGATTTTCGTTCGTTTTCTCATCAAGAGAACTAAAAAAAATTTTTTTTACGAAAATTTTTATGAAAATAAGGTACCATATAAATCTAAAAGAAAATTATAACTTGAAAAAATTTAAAAAAAAAATAAGAAAAATATGAAAATTCAAGCAAAATAAATAATGACAGAGTCGTGGCAGAGTGACGTAACATTCTTATTCCTTTTTTTTATACATCAAGTTTTCAAGCCTACTTCATATCCCACAAAATAATTAATATGAAGCTTTTTCATCAAGATTTATTATGATTATTATTATTATTATTATTATTATTATTATTATTATTATTGGTATACGCTACCCTTCATTGCACTTATTGTAGGAATACTAACCAAAATTAAACACATCTAGATACTTCTTTAACTAATTATTGATTTTGGTTAATGGGCCGTTTGAACAAATTTCCTGTATATGTAATTAATACAAGATGACATCTTTTAACCCTTGTTAACTACAAATGATCATTTTTCTCTCGCAGCCATAATTCAGCTAATGAAGGAATAATATCTAATAAACAATAGTTAGACGGAACTAAAAAGCCTATATTCAAACAGAGATCCAGATACCCTCTACTAATATGCTATATGAATGGATAATCTCGATTACAGTGACTAATAACAATGCCAGTTGGTCTTCGGTTGAAGAATAAAGACCGCTAAAGTTATTATTAGATGTATGTTAGGCAATGTTGCATGAATAAATTGAATTCTATAACCATATTGTAATAGTCTAGCGGCTTAATGCGGTGCTAATTAGATCCTAGGTATGGACGGTGCGACAAGTATTTATTGCACAGTTTACGTTTCTCTTTCAGGTTGTAGTTCTGACCGATCAATTGTAGATACTACTGACGATCGCATTCAGACAGTGAGAGGACGATATAGAGAGGAATTTCTTCCACATGTTTTATATCAGGACTTTAGAAACCGTTTAAATTCCCTAAGAAAATTTATGATGTAATTGAGGAGCCAAATTATACTCAGCCATCATTGAACGTCACAGATAAAAACGTATGTTATCAGATGGCATTCTCTCTACAAGCTGATAACTCATTAAGGTCCTAGATAATTGCATTTATTTGTAGTGCTCATAGATATCCGGCGTGATTGGATGAAAGTATATACCATCAAATTGATTTTTTTATTATGCCAAGACAACCACACTCAACTAACTCTAATAACGATCCCTGCGTACCTAAATAACACCATGCTTTAAGCATGTCCACTCAAAATATCCAACATGTGTCCGGTAACTCAACCTACGATCATAGACCCATTGAAATGGAGACAGTGTCAATATTTCTCCACCCCCCCCTAAAAAAATACGAATGAAAAATTATATAGCGAACAATTTTTATCCTAGCTCGAGTTTCTCTCCCCTATAACCCAAACTGTACTTATTATTCTTCCGCGCCATAAAACGATGTTCTTATTTTTGATGTTGCTGTCTTTCGTGCGTCTGCGTCGTGTTTTAACGATCAGTTGTGTCGTTTTTACAGAATTATTAACTACTTTTATCTTTGATTGGGTAACCTTATTCCTCTTATAAAGACAATTATGGAATTTTCTTCTTGTGTCATTAATTTTGATCGCTTGAGAGTGTATATCCACCTGAAAATATAGGAGCGTCTATTATTGTTTTCCCTTTTCTGCTTTTGTGGCATTCGTTATAAATAATGCAATTTGTTTTATTTCGTATAATATTTTCATTTGTAAATTTTTTGTAGGGTAGTTCCTCAAGTTTCGTTTGTTTCTGCAACATAGTTATTTTAACGAACTTTTTTTTTGTGATATTCTTATAGAAGAATGATTAGAGTGTGCTTATATTTTTGCGCTTGTCTGTGTCCAAATATTAATTTGTTCTTAATGCACATTTGTACAGTCTGAGGAGATGCACAATCTTTAATTATATTGATTATTTTGGAGTTTATTATGATGTTATTATGTCTTGGAATATTTTCAATTTCTTTGAGACAAATTAATAATCATAAATTCAAAACACATCTATTTTTGTTTATATAATGAACTTATATTCTCTTGTTGATAAGACTGATGTACAATTTACTAATATCTAATTACAAAAATAGAAAAAATACCTTATTTACTTATTTACTTTAGTTTTGCAATGATAATTTGATTCAGTTGCATCGTATATAGAGTAGGAAGACATTAAAAATGTTCATAATGTTTTCTCACTTTTCCAAATTGCAAATATGTTATCTGAAGAATTAATATTGACAAGTAATTATTTTCAGTATTCTTAGTTAGTCCCAATGATTCTCTTATATTCAGAATCTGTTCTAGTACTTCTTATTCTAAGTTTTGTGGTGATACTGCGTTGTCGTTGTGCATTTATAATTATCTTGTTAGATATATATGTTCCATTCGTACTAATCAACAACTCAATTTCTATTCTTTTTAATTCTTTTTAAACTTATTATATTTCATTTTTTCTCTTGTTCCTTAAGTACAAACATTTACCTAAACTTAACCAGAGTGATTTAATTTCTAGTAGTGTTGTCTTATACTAATACAATAAAAACTCATATACATATTGGTTAATACTTTATATATGTTCTCCAACTCTGTCCTCAGCACTAACATATGCCATCGTTCTTAATTTTGATCATTATTTCATCACTTTTATAACATGTTGACAGCGTGAATTACATACCTCCATATCTTATCTCCGGTATTCCTTATTCATTTTTAAATTAAATCTATATAATTGAGTGACTCCTTTTGTAAACCTGCATCTTTCCAATTAGAGCCAGCATCTCATGTCTCGCCTGTAATAATCACCATCATACCAATGACTCATTAATTAATTACGCCAACTCCTAAGAGAAAGCATCTCACATATTGTTCTTCATTATTTTGCTCTAATTCTTCTAACATTATTTTTTATATTCTCTGAACATATATAATATACACATTTTCAAGTTTGATATTAAATTTTCCGAAAATTTATAATACTTATCCTTGATATAATGTTTGAATCTAAAAAGCAATTGTCTACGAGCAGCTCAAATTTAAACTGATTTTTATTTTGAAATGCTTTTTTGCATGGCGTACAGAATATGCCAAAAATATTCTTTTCCTTCTAATATGATATATTTCCCTTTTAATTTCTCTAGCTCATATTTTTTATTATTAAGATCGTACCCAACAACGTTTATCATCTTTTTCCTCTACTAAACATTCTTGTGTCTATCTTTGCCCACTCTTATTGACAAAAACAGACCTGTAACTACGAGAATCTAATCCTTTATCTTGTGCCCCCTAAAAACATTTTTGTTGATAACGACGAGTCTTTGGCAAAATAAAAAAGAAAATGTATTATAGGCTACTGAGTCAAATTATTGGATATAAATAATTGTAGGGCTTTGTAAAATTTCATAATAAAGCTCTGATCAAGTTCCGAAATCGGTAAACTATATAATGTCCTGGCATTGTCTGTATCTATCTATGTTCCTTTTCTAGACTAAGCTATGACAAGATAATTTTTGTTGTATTTTTTTTTCTTAAAAGATTCGAATATAGTCAATTCGAAATCATTTGAAGAGTTATTATAGTCAAATCACTACGTAGAAGTTTATGAATCCGCATTAGGGCTAACAGACGAAAATTTCAACCCGTTGTCCTTAAAAATCAATAAACTATTCTCGACTAAATATAGAACGCATAGAGGATATTACGTTTGGTTGGTTTTCAATATCCACCAAATATCAGTAACAATTTTGCATTATTTTGTGTAATAAGTCTAAGTATACCTAGATCGCTCTAAAGCTCTTTCTGAGCTATATTTACGTGTGAGCAGATTGTTTTTTGATATTTGCTATTTTTGTACTTCTAATATAAAATTGTAATAATTATATAAATAAGAAATATACCAAATAACCTTTAAACCTATTTCTAACTACCATTGATGTTTACTAAATACATATATATATACCTCTACTGAATAAATAGAGTGGTATGAATACATATAAGTTAACACTGTCCAGAAGATTTATCTCTTACATTCATTTGCGATTAATAATATATATATAAAAATTTATATTATAGCATCAATTGATTATGATTTTAGAAATTACTAGAATTTTTGTTATTTTCATTTCTCAATTCGCTGGTTCATAAATCATTAACTAATCTGCATTACTAAAAAAACAATAACTCTCTTTGTAGATGTATTATAAATTATCTTATTTTTTATATATACTATATTGTATTTAAATTATATATCTAGATTTCCGTTTTTGGATTATTATTTTTTTTATTTTTATAATTAAGTAATTTTGATTTTTTTTAGTTTTTATATTTTTTTGATTTATATTTAATATGATATATTTGTATTTATTTTTATTCATATTTAAATATTTAATTCTATCTTATTTTTATTTATTTTATTTAATTTTAATATTTATATATTTATATTTATTATTATAATCTTTCTATATTCTTATTCTTCAATGCATTTGTATATAGTATACACATTATAAAGAATTTATTTCTTATTCAGTTTTTAAAGTGTAATAATTATAATACTTCAATAGAAACTTGAAATATACTACTACCTCCATAATTAGACAATAATAATATTCTCAATAATCTTGAGACTCTCTGTCTTAATATAAACATAATTTAATATAGACTCTATCACCACATTACCTATCATGTATTATTTTTTAAAGATTCGAGATTCAAATTATTATATATATGAAATTAATAATATCAAAAATTATACTTTATAATTACATATATATATTATTAATATATAATATATATATATATTTATATATATATATATAGTACTATACTATATCAACCATTTACCCGACAGTGATCCTGGGAAACTAAATGTGTTCAACGTAATAATGCAATGAAAATAATATTTATAAAATAAGAAGTCATCTGCTCAGTAAAAATTTTTAGAAATTTATTTAGGCTCCTAGAACTATTTATTTCAATCATTTATGACCCTTTTTATTTTTACTATTTATTACTGCCCGATTCATTTCACTTATCAAACAATTCTTTCTTGAACTCTTCTTGTGTTTCAATAATTGATAATTAAATCCTTGAAATTGTCAATCATAAGTAATTTTGACTTCAGGCTCTTGCTTTATAATAATTGGAAACAATATGTTTATATTATTTGTAAAGGTAATTTATTCTTATTATCATTTATCCTAACAATTTATAAAAAATTTAAAAAAAGTATTTATAAACTTAAGTTACGTTGTATTATTATAATAGTTCAATGAATAGGAAAAATTATATTAGAAAAGAATAATTGTACTGTGTCGTGTCGAGATCTCGACCAACCGAATTTATAGCTAACACTGCCTTAAACTCGATGCCGAAACTGAAATTATCGTTAATAACCATACAAAGGTGTTGTAAGCGTACAGTATTTCTAACGAAGAAAGGAGAAAGGTATCATCGAATAGTCCATGCCTGGTGAAACTATACATATCTGAAGGCAAATTAAGGAAGATTTTGCTTGAGTGACCATCCATTTGCTTTTCGATTACAAATTATACCTACAAGATTAATACAAAGTTCGTCTCAAGATTTCTGCTTACAATTCAAACTAATAATTATCGAGCTTCACTCATCACGTGGAGCATTACAGCTATTCTTATTACGAGCGTTTCAATAGAAGATTTAGTCTATATATTAATAATAATACTTGTAAATTAGACGTTTTTCCGTACTATAGTATTAAATCGGTGATAGTATAAATATATGGTCTTTTATTGGAAAGATAAGGATGAGGTTCCGTTAGACAGATAGCTAAATATAGGATATTTGAATACTTGGTCAAAACTTAGTTAATAAAGTCAATGCTCCCTAAATATGACATTACGCATCAAGAGTAAATCTAGGATTTAAGGTTCAGTGGGTGGCAGCTTTTGTTTTTTCCGGAGACTAAGAATTTCTTGCTTAGATAAAATGACTTAATTAGTCTCAAGATTTTTTTTATTTGTAGATGAATGGATATTGGATTGCTAAACCGATTATTCTCTAAGTTTTCGTGATTGTTTAGTAAGAAAAAAATTTAGCGAGGTTCCAACTACCGATTTTCGGAGTCAATCATTGCAAATCTCTCCACATTATGAGACTGGCTCTTTTCAAATTTACGTCTAGTTTCTTCGTGTAAATTAGGTAGTTGTTCGGTTTTATTAGTGTGAGAGCGAAGTACATGTCTGAATAATATTTTTCCTCTCTCAATGCTCTAGATTTTTCAATCAAGTGCTCTCAAGATTGAGTGTTTCATAGCTCCATATAATTCATTATGTTAAATCTTACGAGTCTCGATCCTGTAATAGTCAAATAATCTGTGTTGTTCGTAAAAAATTAATTTAGATAAATCTCTAGTAGATGGTAGAGATTGCCGAAAGCGAAACTCCTCGAAATTTTGTTTCATAATAGACTGACATATGTGAACAGCTAGTATGTTGAGTGTTTCGGTTAACATAATAATTATTGTCAGTCATTAGCGCTCGTGCGATTTGTTTAGTCTGGACCAACATTATGTTTGACAATGATTCATCCCTAGTCAGATTTGTAAAATTAAGTTAACCTATTTTTTTCCACACTTTTTTACTGTTATTTTATGTATTAGATTTTAAAAATTTGCGTCCAAAGACAGTTGTTTGGCGTGTTAATCATATCTGTTCGCCGATACGCCGATACGCCGATTGAATTATTTCCTTATATATAAATTCATGTCGATATTTCGTGTACGAAAGAACTTTCAAAGAAATATTCTCTCTCTGCTCTCTCGATAACAAACATCAATTTGTTACTATTGAGATTCTTTCAATCATTGTAGCAACGGTGACAATATTCAATCGTCACAAAGTGATGAAAACACATACCACGAATCGCTGTTTTTTACCACTGTGTGTTCTTTTAACGAGCGTCGCCTTAATCGAATTAATTAATGATGCACACACATGCTGATCTTATGTGTAATATGCATAAGGACCTTCAGTGTACAAATTTCCCACGCCCAGTAAAGCTCATTTGCACTCAATTCCATATTCGCTCGATAAAATGTCACTTTCATATTCTCTAAAGTCTTCAGTGTTATGCCATGTTGGACGAAGTTGGAATTTAAACAGTATATTCGATGGATAACTACAATTCTCTATAGTATTTGATATATCTTGTCTTTAATACTGTGCTCAGACAAAACCGGCATCGCTTAAGTCTATATTCTGATTGAGATAATAGGCAACGTTTGCACCATTTGAAGTTGTTTTAAACAGAAGAGTGCGGCTTGGTTTTGAGTTCTTAATCGCTCACCCGTAGAGTGAATTATCTCGGAGTTAGAGAAGAAATCTAGAGTGTAAGAAGCGCGTGCCAAAAATCCAGTGCTGGTCTTACTTACCTCAGCAACAGAGTGAGTTTTTTCCTTTGACCAAGTACCTCCATCCACTCTTACCATTTCTTAATAGTGTGTGACTGCAAATCACACTAAACCAACTTTTAAGTATTACGAAATTCATAAAGCTTCCTACGCTATATTTAGTGATCGTGGACTAATCTCAATTTGTTTAAGGAGTCAAATATCTTCCCATATTGCCGATATTTAGGATCCTCTCTTCTCTTATCAATGCCCCCTACCTAACACAACTGGACACCACTACACAATTCATCTAACACCATCTTCTCACGGACCAAATTAATTTGACTGGTGAGAATTTAAATAGCATAACCGCAGATTTTTCTGACCTTACATAGAATCAGTCATTGTTTGTGATTTTACTGGTTCTGTGTCATGTCTCTGAGCGTTTGCATATTTCCCAAACCTAATATATTTGACATTTTTTCGTATCAACTTCTAACACATTATTTCGAAGATTCTTAAACTTGTAAAATATATACTGTACATTCAATAGGTATCTCTTGCAACACATCTGCATTAGACCGGTAGTTATTATTGATTTTTAGACGAATGGAAGAGAAAATTGATACAATAAACAAGTGTTTTTATCGTATAAATTCGTAATTTATTATTTTGAGCACCATATAATTTTTTTTACACCAAACAACTTAGTCTATGTATTAGTCATTTTAGTAGATACATAGTAATAGACCCCGATCTATGTTGATCTGTATTGTGCAAGGCAATATCTCGAACTGCGAATATATCTGAAAAAAACTATAAATAATGAAAAATATGTAGGTAAAGTTCCGAATAAAAAATGTGTGCAACTATAAAATATTTAGATATCTTAGAAAAAAATAGATATACTATTCCCAATATCTATATATTAATTACAGACCAAATATTCACAGAGCAAATTAGAACGTTAAGAGGTCATCCTCGTCAGACCTTCTGGTGTCGGTTCCGTCCATTATTAGAGCTAGTACATTTAAAAAGAAATATTATTTTTGAATTCAACATAATTTATTTTGAGACTAATAGATTGGTTCACTAGAAATTAGGCCCAATATTACTTAGTGCTAGCCCTTATGATGCGTAAACATGTAAGACCTTTGACTCATTCTAACATACTTAATCATTTAATCTAGTCTTCCTTCATCACCTATGTGTCGAAAAATCTAATTCCGACATGTCATCTGAGAAACTGATTTTTATATACCCTGAAAAAGGGTTCCGATCACTATATCGTTTTAGTGTGCTCTGCATGTCGGAACACTGTGAAAATGCATCGGCTGGCATGCTCTATCTCTCGGATGATCATTTGACCATCTATCTCTTCCCAGATGGAATGTCGCGTTTGGGGAAGAGTCTGGCTGTAAACCCTTGTATGGTCAGAGTGCATCACCTTTTGGAATAGAGTGTATGTCAGCCGCTCTCCGCTAAAATACTGAGTCTCTGTACATATTTCTTACATCGCCGCAATATAGATTTTTCAGGAACATTTTATAACATTGAGCCAAAATACTTCGTCACATTCACGATTAAACAGAGGTTTAACAATAGAATGTGAGAAGTTTTTGGATCATATCTCCTGAAATTTGAAGGAGTTATCCAATGGAAAAGTAAAGACAAAATTTAGGGAGATATGCTGATTGTCACTCAACCTCTTATACACGCTAAATATATCATATATATATAACATATAATATATATAACATAATTATTTTAATATATATACTATATTATATAGATATATATAGATATATATTATATCTTTATATATATAATATTATACGTATATATATATATATGTAAGTTAGTATAGGTATATATACTGTATATTCATAAATCTCAAATTTTTATATGTAAATATATTATATATATAATTATATATTATATATATTTATATATATACATATTATTATATAATTATAACTTATATCAAATATTATTAACTTATAATATAATATAATATATATAAATATATATATTAATAGACTATTATACATGCCTCACTCTATATATATATCCTATAGTATAATATTATTATATATACATATACTAATATATATCTATATCGGGTGTATTCTACTATGTATTATACTCTTTATTAATATATATATATACTTGATAATCGTTATATATACTATATATATATATATAAAGTATATGAGATATATATATATGTATATATAATAGATGTATATAGTATATAATATATACGATATTATATATATATATATTGATATAATTATTATATAGTATATATTATATATATATATAATATAGAATCTCTATAATAGTATATAATATATATATAATGAGTATATATATATATATATGATATATATAATCATAGTTATATATATATATATATTTATATATATCTATATATATAATATAGTAGATATATTATACTTATCATATATATACCCGACTTACCATGTGTAAGCATCCATTTTGAAATGCACGAAGCATTCCTTTTAACGAATTTTTTAAGTTTATATATTTTTTTGCTTACCGCATTCTTCAGAATTATTTACGATATTTTCCAGGTTAAAGTGACTTCCAGTTTCGAAACCATGTCTTCACACAGTGCTTTAAATCCTGATCTTGAAACCTAATGGGTCGCTATCTTTAAAACCCATTATAATCACATTGTATTTTAAATTTTTCCACTACACAGAGAGAACAAGTTATTGACAATGAAAAAAGTATCCACTTAGTCAGAGGTTATGAAAATGTCGCATTAATTTAAATTCTTCTATCTTTATTAACAAATTGCAAGCAATTGTCTGATGAGAGCGTTTTAAATGTCGCATTAATTTAAAGAATGCAGTAAGATTATATTACATGGACCCCAATATAGCTTACCTAGTGCAGTCGATAACCACACTCATCATCTAAGCATCGATCAACTGACTGTTTCCAAAAACTGTGTTTTAACTTTTATATTGCAATTAATATGTAAAATACTTTTATGCTTCAAGCGAATAAATATTCAAGCACATGAGGTGCTTTTGATTTGGTTTAGTTGGCATGATTAAAGGATTTCTAAGGATAAACTTAATTAATTAATGTTATCTATAGAAATAGAAGTAAAGAACCTTTTTTATTATTGAATAATAAATATACATAAGCTTAATTTCTGAAAAAAGAGAATATATTGTATAATATATGATAATCAGATACTATATATATATTATATATATATATATATATATATAGTATATATTATCATTATCTAGTATATATTATATATATATATAATATAGCCGTATTATAAGAGAGTAGCGAGCATACTTCCAGCGATGAAATTAACCTTACCATTTAATGCTACCTTTCTCTTGCTCTCAATTATCAGTCACTCATCTCCAGGACAACACCTTTTAGTACGCACATATATATACACACAATTATATCCCACCCATCTGACAACATCTTAACGATAATATCTCGCTTATATATCTTATGGTGGGGAAGATTGCTCCAACATAGTAATATCCTGCGGTTCGTAGAAGACGACAAAGGACGGTGCTAGTGTGTTGGCTTGCCACTACCATTTATCTATTTTGCGATGCAAATGCATGCCTCTGAGAAGGTCTTGATCGTCGTAAACGGGCCTTTCAATCTTTCGACTGAAAAATGATGAATCGGTTGGTACAATGGAAGTCAGAGAGAGAGATTTGAATTGTATGTACTTAGTATTGATTTGCTCGCTGTGACTAAAACAGAGATCCAAGGAACAGTAACAATGTGTGCGTGGTGTAACATGTTGTGTGCTGGTGCTGAAAGTAATTGAGAGAGGAGAGAAGAGTTCAGTTGCAGTGAGAGAGAGAGATGTAGGTAAGACTTTTGGGTGTGAACAAGAATTCTAATGTGATCTTAAAAAAAAAAAAAAAGAAAAAGTTTGAAAAGTCAAATGTGTGGTTGTGACAAATGGTCCATCTGAGAGTCAAGCTCAAAAGAGAACGATTTTGTGGGATAACACTGGACGACAGAAATTTCGTTAAATGGATATCATTGACGTTCTTATAGCTATTTCGGACGCTGAAAACGAATATATACCTGCAAATTGCACAACGCGCTTATTTTTTGTAATTTTACAATATTGCTAAATAACAAATATAATTCACAGAGTGTTAAATGTCTTGTTTTGTTTACTTTCTTGCGATTTTATGAAAAAGTTATTGCATATTATATTCACAAATAGGTAGTGTCCGGAGAATAGTTTTATAAACGGCAAGCATGACAGTAAAACACGTTTAGCAAACTCGATAAAATAAACCTCGTCAACGTTTTTCATAAGTCATATTGTCTTCAGTATATGTATCTGGACGGTAGAAATGTGAGCTTGTGTATATTAAATATTTTGAGTAGACATTATCAACTTACGTAATATATAGTTATATATATATAAAGAGATATAAATATATATATAATGAATAGTATATAAATAGATATAGATATATAATATACTATATAGATATATATATATATATAATATATATATAATATATGATATATCAATATGATATAGAGACTGACTAATTAGAGAAAAGTATGACTATAAGATAAGATTGAAATGAGTAATAATATGAGAGGATAATAAGATTATACATAATATATATACATGTATACGAGAGAGAGAGACCGAGGGATGAAGTAAAATACCCCACTAGCATTACGTATACTCAAATTGTTTCCTATCCTTTTACACACAAATATCCTTCTTGATAAGGAGTGGCTAGATAGTAAACCAACTGCCAGTACTAAACAAATTTTTTTAACATTTTGGTTCACTCGTTGAAGTCCAAATTGAGGAATATTACTCCCTTAATAAACCAAGCCTATAAACTTTATGTTGAAATTAAGCTTGTTGATCAAGATAATCTGGCACCTCATATTTGCTACTGCGTCTTGCTGTAACATTATCTGTAGTGTTGCATTCAACGGAACTCCACTCTAAAATATAGCGATTGCGTCTGCAACTGGACCTCATGCGAACTGGATACACTAAAGATACTCGCACATGTACTGTATAATTTTGTATTACAAATTGCTGGTGAATCGACAATCAAAAGACAAGTACGCACCACTCTAGATATACCACCTCCTCGGCAAGCCTGTACCCACAGCGAATAAGCTTCCCCTATCCACAAGCACCCACCCTGCTAAATTGAATCTCCATGTTAGAAATACTTCTCGATCAGAGAGAGAAGCTTTAACAATACATCGCTAGTGTGAAATCAATTCCCTTGATCTATATACAATCTCTGCTCTAGTGAAAGAAATGTCACACAAAAATTACCAAACTATTAAATTTATATATTCAGGCATACAATTGAATCTAGTTTTCGATCTGAATTTAAGTTCAAGAAACATGCGGAATATTTGATCTTAGATTAATAGGTTGGAATCTACCTCTGAGAAGGGAACTACTAAATTTCCCTCTTATCGGCGACCGACGAAGAAAGAATTCCGACGCTTTTTCTCGTAGACGCAGCAATTATAGTGTGATGATTTACTGATGTTTATCATTAATGTAAGAGAATAAGGAGACCTGTCATAATCCTAATGAGAATGTAAGATTTATTTATATAATGTCTTTAAACTCAGTTATAAAAGCTGATGCTTCTTCATAACGGAAATATGTAAATCTTCTGACTTCCTATTGCCTCTGGGCCCATAGAAAGAGTAACCTACGACAACATGAAAAATATTTGTTATCGAAAATAGAATACAATAACGCATTTGTTAATATATGCGCAATTATAAAAGTTTATAGCCTTATTGTTAGTCATCAACTAAAGATTAATCTAATAATCATATTGTTGCTGCCAAAAATAGTTGGAAATCAGACTCTCTAAAATCATATTTATGTCAAAAAGCTACTGATGCCTAAATGTATTTTAAATTTCAGAAATAAAAAATGATTATTTTCATTAATCACTTATGAATCTGAACTGTATATTTTCGAACTCGCACATCAAATGCGACGGGTATATAAATTTGTAAAAGCGTATGATAAAAAAAGTGGTCCAGTGTATTATACCTATACGTTAAATATAAGAAATTCCTAGGATCAGTGAGGCTAATAATTATAGAGGTTAAATTTTTTTATTGCCCACATAATAAGAATATTAATAATGTAAATGCCGCATCACTTTGATGAAAGCTTGATTGCGGTTGTGATGAATCATACATTAAGAATGATCTAGTAAAGATTTGATTTCTAGTACAATATTAATAAAGGTATTTTTTTCTATTAAATCTATTCTTTCCTAGTAATATATATTCTTTGTCCAGTAATGTACTTAGTCCCTAAAAACATACATTTCTTTACTATATATATTCATGTTGACTTGTTTTTCCACGAATTTCAGGTGCTATAGACGGCTGATGGTGTCATGGTTGAGTGGTCTGGATTTGCCTGACGAACAGATATTTCCACTATCGAAAACGCTTATCAGGAAATTTAAATCCATATCATGCTTGCAGCATTTGTTGAGGATCTTAGATGAATGTGGATGTTCCCTCAAGCAAACTGCCAGAGAAAATTTTGACAATCCAAACTTTAACTGAATAAGTAAAAAGTTTAGAAAAGAAAGGAACATTCATTAGAAAACATATTAAAATTTTTAATTTCGTATTAACAAAAAAAAAACTCCGTCACAACAAAATGATATGCAAAATTCGGAATCAACGCAGCATAAACTCTCAGATAATAACGAGAGAGCGAGCGCAGGTGTTGTGTGGCTGCTATTGAGGACAAGCAAAATAAAGTACGAAATTTTTCCTTCACATTGTCATGTGGAGATGATGTAGTTTTGTGAGGTGAGTAGGGACTTTGATTTGATTGATGATTAGATTACCTTAGATGCCTTTGCATAGGTGATACAAAAAATAAAATTAAAGGGATGACATAATAGGTGGTTTTGGGTTCGGGTGGATTCGAACTTATGTATGTATGAGTGAGAGTGTAAATAGAAATAATACTTTCTATTTCCTTGAGCTATTACGGAAATTTCGTATACTAAAGGTAGTAGATAAAGTTATTAGGATTACGTATTTACATCCAAGAAAGATAGAAGATAAAGATACTAATGATGATAGTGAGAAGAAGGAGATGCTTGGAAGTATGTGTTGAACGATAAAAAAACTCAAGAAGAGGTTAAATTGTATAATAATTAGAGATCTCTTATGTGTGTTTAGATAAAATTAGTTACGTAAGGAAATAACAGCTTATACAAAGTGAGGATAAATATTAATATGTCTTGAGAAGTTTAAATACAACACACAATTATGACGCACTTTAAGAAATTCGCAAGTAAATCGAGTCTGATGCGAAGACACCATATTTGAATCTCAATCTAATATCATGATATTATTAACTTTGTGATAGCTATGAGTCTAGTGTCACGAGGAAGTTGTTTCGAATTGTTGCAAAGTAGGAAGTAAGGAAGTATCCACCAGTGTGCGACTCGCATGAAACTGCAGATGGTATGTCAAAAGTAAAAATACGATATGGGTTGAATGAACGAAACAGCAATGGATGAATGTTTCAAGCAGAGTTTAGGTATCTCTCGTAAGTCCGAAATATAATGTCCCAATATACTGACGAAGAGGTACGTCGCGTAGAGGAAAAAAAACATGCATTTCACATTTTGGATATTGCAGCTTTATTGATATAGAAAAAAAGAACTTACCAGGGAATAAGAAGCTCATTTATGAGAAGCGTGCATAAGTTTTATATGACGATAGGAGAATTTTGCGTAGATTCTTCTTGAGATAATTTGACAATACTTATGTTGCTTCGTAACCTTATGGAAATATAGATGTGAAGGTAGTGTGGAATGAACAGTTTCAGAATAAATCGCATAAAATCTCGCAGTAATGAAATATGTTGACTCACTCTCATGTGCTCTCTATAATCGTGAATACAACAAGAAGAATAATATGAGCTCCTTTTAATGCAGATGCGAATATGTATAGCGAAACTTTTCAAAGGTAATATTTAGGAGGAGAGATTTTCAAGAATATAGATACAACAAATAAAATCTACAGGGTATTAGAGTGGCTATTTAACCTTGATACCGATATGTATTAACGGTGAACTGAGTCTTTTCGAAATAGTATGAATTGGTGAGTAGTGTAAACAAGCGTTATGAAGATGTGAATTTCAATAGTTCGCAGCTGAATATTAGAAGAGACAAGTAATTATTACCATGAATATTCAAGTGGTATCGACAGAATACACGACACATACATATTTCTCTAGAGGGAATTTAGCACATCAGATCTTGTAAGGAAGATATATACTAGTAGTTTGTCGATTAGTAGTCGAGTCACTGAAGGGACTGATTGGTAATAGACAAAGTTGCGTTTGGAGTGAGGTAATAAGACAATGCATTTGGATCAGAATTTATTTTGACATTGAACACATGATTAGATTGAGAAATTAAACGGAGATGTAAGAGTTAAGTTAATATAGTATTTAGTTTTTCATAGCATTTGAAAAACATGTGTCTAGACAGAATTAAAATAGAGGAGGAGCTCTCTATGCGATTATGTTTTTATATAATTTGGAGTCTCGTTGTATGATTTTTGAATGGAGAAAAAACCCAAACTATTCTATTGATAACTAAGTTGATTACCTAGATTCAAATATACAATTGGTCGCTATATAAACTTTATTCTGAGAGACACAATTTTTTTAATATAGTTAAGCGAGTGAAGGCAAGGATTTTATCAGCCGAGACTTTTGTATTTATGAGCGAGTGTATATATAGTACGAGAATGATGATTAGTAAAATAGAGAGAGAATTGGTAGATGTAAAGCCCTATGAATATGTTTTGCCCCCAATTTTTCATAATGAAATACAAAATGATTTGTTTTTTTCTGACTGGTGACTCGGAAAAGTGTTTGAGCAGAAATTGGTTGAGGAGATTTGGCGGGTGTGCAAAGGAGGGTTGGAAAAAGTGAAGGTAGATAAGAGTAAGGTGTCGTCTGACATTGAGCCATATGCCTCAACACAAGCGTCTGTTAGCATGTGAGCACATTTTACAAAAACTTTTTGAGATGAAAAGATGTTAACAAATAATCCAAATATCAAAATTTTTTCTAATTATATAAGGTGAATTAAAAATTTATTAAATTTTTAATGTAGAAGATTTTTTTATGAAAAAGGATTGGATGATGCAGATGTCAGTAGTGAGATAGTAAATAATATTCTAGAATTTTTTGGCAGTAATTGTTCTGTGTATCAATATTATTATCGTTGTTGAGAGTTATATAATGACTTGATAAGATATCGTGAGAGTGCTCTAATATACTTACATTGAGTGTCTAGTTGTTTCCTGTGTTAATGATAGTAGTGAGGACTATGGTTTGGAATAAGTACCCTCTATTCTTATTATTGAGTCACAAGTCATATGACTCACTCGAGTTTTATTAATCTTAGCGTGTTATAGGTGGGATAAAGACATTAATAAAATGAGAATGAACGTATTATGCTATGTTTATAGTAGTGAAGAAATAGGATAAATGAGACATTAAATGAAAGTACGTTGATGAGATGGTTTCATCATGTGAAAAGGATGTGAGATATGGTAGCTGATTTGGTTAGAATGCGGATGTAATAAGTGGTGAGTGTGTTTGGACTCGATCAGCGAGACCGAAAGAAAGTGGATTGAGTTACAGTAAAGGAATGTCTGAAGCAGAGAATGTGAGTTTGGCAAGAGGCGACATGAAAAGATGCAATACTAATAGATGTGGAATGACGGGGTTGTATGCTATAGTAGATGGCTCCACCTCGCCAAGGATTCAATCCCACACTTGACGAGATAGTCACGTTAGTAGAGTGTCCATCGCCGGTCCGTAAGATGACTTACTAGGGTGGATTTACTAAATCTGCAAAGATAGTTCTTCATGTAAGTAAGATATAAAGTTAGAGGCAGATAATGCCTAGTCTAATCTCTATTTTTAACTCTGAGTCAATATTATTCTACATACTTTTCTGTTTCCGTGCATTTCAGCATTCATTAGGAAGAAGGTGGATGTATGATTAATAATAATTAATGTTCAGAAAAGTAAGTTCAATAACTATCAATATGTTTACGTAATTATCTAAATACTACAATATACATAAACATAATGTTATATATATATATATATATATGATAATATATAATTATATATATAATATAATTATATTATTATACTATATATATATAGATATATTAATTATATATTATAATTAAATAATATATATAATATTTATATACAATATAATAATATATTAATAATCTATTAAATTGCTTATATTTTTATTAACTGCAGGAGCAGAAGCAGCGTCTTTTTGGCAGTCTAGCACTGATTCCATAACTCCAAATATATCAGGATTCCGGCCCATAGGCTCCGGCTCCACACCAAAACATTTCGCCTAAACTAATAAGCGTACTGATGTCGAATTATGTGTTTATTTTAATGTCAATGTTTAACTACTAGAATGTTAAATGTAAAAAATATTCAATATCCTTAAAGGGTATAATGAGCATTAATAGGCCAGGCTCACTATCTCAAATTATATTATGTGCCCTGGTCAAGAGACAACGCAACAAAAAATCCTAATTATTCTCCTATAATTCAGTTCGAAGACTAATCAATCAAATCGACCAGTAAAATAATTAGTACTTATTAAAAGTCGAAAAGATTAAGATTTGATCACGTATTTACTTATTATTTACGCTACACAATATTTTTATTCTCTACGTGTTATATCCTATTTTAGTTTTGTTATTAAATGTTTATTTTATTTCATAGCCAAAATTCATATACTATATATATATATATATATATTATATTATCAACGTGTCAATATATGAACTCTATATACTGTTAATTATAAAAATTATGTATCACTTTCAATCTTATATATTACCGATAGAAATTCTCATGTACAATTTTTAAAACTTTGTTGGAGGAATAATCGTGAGTATATGTATACTATATATAGCCCTTTGTTAATTTTTCTTCACATGCCCCTGTCTGCTTTATCTTCTATATTTTTTCTTTAACTTCTTACTCGCTTGTTATGAATCAATCAATTACATCTTCATCGATAACGATACATCGTGATCATTACATCTCTATTAAATATTAAAACATTGTCAATTCGTGCTTTCTAACTAAAATACGGCACATCGAGTCTGCATTTCCTAAGCAAAGACTATCGTCCTCTTATCTCTCTAACCTCATCTTATTACAAAAAAGAAAAACCTTAAAACATACCATACTAAATCCAGAAAAACTTCATAGATTAAAAAAAAAAATGCTAATCCCATTAGTTTATTAATATTTATTATATATTCTCGATCATTATAATGTGGAACTTGATTATTATATATGTGATTATTTATTATTATTATATTCAATTATATTTAATCATTGGTACTTAAATTAAATAATACAAACTAGAATCAGAAATAAAAATAATTATTATTATTATATAGAAAAAAATATATAAATTATTATTATTATTATTTTATTATTATTATTATTATTATTATTTAATTATATATTATTGTTATCAAACCTTGAAATCTAAGTTTTGTGTCAGATTAAATTATTCAGGGTAACATCAAGAGATTTATACCTTATCAGTTATAGTGGAACAAGGACCAGCACAATGCACAACACCAATCCACTTTTCCCATTACTTCCACACGTGGAAACTGCAAGTAATCCGACTAATGTGCTACTTCTTTACTTCATATTCGTTTATTGTGTAAATTGAATTTAGTAAAGAGGCAGTTAATTTTAGGAATTAATATAATTTTTGCATTTTCTCCTGTTAATCTCATCTTTTCTCGTATTCATAAATTAATCCAACACAGCTGAAAGTTTGATTCAGTTACAAACTAGTATAGCATGACAAAATATTACGTTTAGCCATCTCTTCAACTCTTAGAAGCTATGATTCGTTTCATCTTACCCACTAATTAGAGAATCATATCATCGGATATTCCACCTTTTTTGCTTTGAATATTTATGTCTAATTTCATCCAAAAACCACTTTTACATAAGCTCTTATATCTAAAATCATCATCACTACTGTTTTTATATAAGCATTTCTATGCGTCAAGTTAGAAGTTTTTTGCATAGATGCTAAAGGTTGCTTTTATTATATTTCTAGCAGTTTAAATTCTATTTAAGGTGTCTACAATATAATACTTCTTTCCATATACACAAGTACATTGTATTTGTTATTTCTCCTAGAACTTCTCAAAACATAAGCATGTAAAAATTTTCTTTATATCGAGCATCTATATATACGATGACGATATATGTTAATATTAAAAAGAATATACATTTCCAAGAGTAGAATACAAAAAAATCGTTCTCAGCTGCGGTATGTATACCCAACTGTGACATGTGTACACGATATATAGTATGTCCAGTTATCGCGCTCGTAATCTGAAGCTTGTATGAACTAGTTTACTTTAATCCCCCACAATAAAATCCTCACCTCAATCTCGATACTAAAGAAGAAGCGTGAGATGTGTGTCAAAAAAGCATGTATTCTTCTTACAAGGAGACTCCCAATGCGAGTTTCACCATCTATCAGCAGACTAGTATTACAAACACTAAGTGTAGTTCCAGGTCCGTGTCCTAACCTTCAGTATATGCTAATTTCAATTAATTGAATTAAAGATGAGAGCCAAATTCACTTATTACTTTTATCCACTAATACAAATTGAAGCTACGAAACGTATATTAGTTTTGAAGCTTTAGAGAGTATTTAGTTATAGAAAAGCAGTAATTGATTCTTCATTGATCTACACCATACAATGCTCGGTTGCGTTAGACGATTCCTCCCAGGTGGAGAAACACACGGTCCTGCTGTTGCAGTCTATAGCTTCTGTGTCAACGACTCGGTGACAACCGCCGAGCTTGGTGATTTTCTGGCAGTTGCAGTTCGTTATAATATTCCAAAATAAATGTGAACTTTGACGTATGCAGTTATTCATCCTGATCAATCATTAAACTATATATACCTACCATCATTAAATTCTTCTATACTGAATCAATCATCACATACTTGATGATCTGAATGAGCATTTCATGTGTCAAGCAGAGTTTTTGGCATAGATGCTGAAGGTTGCTTTATTTCTTGCAGTTTAAATATCGTAGTTAAAGACAGGGATGGACTGTTCAACTAGATGATTATTCGTTCTCCCATATATATAACACAAGTGAACAGAAGCTTCCTTATACAACTTTTATATATTAGTTCATTTTTTCTTCTGACATTCCTCATTTATCATATATATATATAGATGTAAAATAAATTTCCTTTATATTTGAAAGCATCTAAGTGAGGGTTGTGAGTGCAGTCATACAAGATTTCTCTATCCAATCAGATCTAAATCTCCTTCAGTTTCTATACGAAGAGAGCTCGTTTGTTTTTATTCGCTTTTCTATCTCGAAATCTTGAGGTCGGTGAGAGTGTACGCACGTTGATGTTAACGACACATACAATACTTTATTATCTTA
>JABUQX010016634.1:0-42134 GCA_015478945.1 Trachelipus rathkii | reverse complement strand
TCGGCACATCTTCAATTGATCCTATCGAAAATGATAGGAAAGCTCGACTCTTCTTGCTCAAGATTATGCAACAAGAAAGTTTTCCTATCGAACTTCGTTTTTTGAGAGAGATTCAATCGGGATCAACTTCTTCAAAACCACCTGATTTAGTTTCTCGCCTGAACTTCTTTTTGGACGATTTGGGTCTTATAAGAAGTAAAGGACGGTTGTCTCGCACTAACTACTATAGTTTCGAGATAGTCAATCCGGTAGTCCTTGGCAAGTCCCATCACCTTACCACCCTGATTGTCAGAGATGCACATGTTTCTTGTAAACATCTTGGCATTCAAGCTACTTTGACCTTCATTCGTTTAAAGGGCTACTGGATAACTTCAGCTCGTCATACAATAAGAAGAGTTTTATCGGAATGTGTGACTTGTACAAAGTTCAACAGCTTTTCTTATTCTTATCCGAAGTTTACTAATTTCACAAAAGCGCAAGTCGATTTCTATCGTCCTTTCTCAAATGTTGAAGTGGATTTTACTAAACATTTTTCATTAGGAGAGCTACAAAACCTCAAAAAATGTATATTCTTCTTTTACACCTTCCTCCAAATTCGATCTACGTTGTTTATTTGTGATCTCCATATCCCCATGACCTAATGTCTGCATCATAGTAATGGCATTCGTTCAACGTTCCAACGCGATATGATGTGGCTTAGCGATTTTGGTGTCTCGATACCTGAATTGTTTAATCCTACTCACAGCGACAATCTTCTACGTACCAGTATGTAAAAACCTAAATATTTTTTTTACGTAGAAACATGAAAAAAGAATAAATTTATTAGTAAAAACAAAAAAGTTTAAAGCATATAAAACAAAAATAAATAAAAAGTTTTGATCAGTTCTACTGAGATTATAAAATAGAAACATTAATGACTTTTAAATCCACAATAAGTACTCAACTAGCCATCAAAGGATACAATAACGATCCAAGCTAGGTATGGACAGAGCGGATGCTGAGGCTCTTCTTACTTGACTCCTTCTCCACACTTTCACCTTTCTCATCACCTTCATCGAAATCTGGACTAAATTTCTTCCCACCATTCTTCGAATCATATACATCCTGTATCATTTCCTAGGGGGCTATCCCTCCACACTAACCCTTAGCGGTTCCCATACACCCTCTGCACGACCTCTAGAACCCATTCATAAATTTCGAGAATCCTATGGGTTATCCAAATAACATATCTATCGACCACACACCGATATTGCTACACACCATTACACAAATACTTTAACTACACCTCCGCACCACACCGGAGCCAAGGCACCGGTGCAGCTATACGCAGCTCCCTATACTCCTCTGAGCGTCTAGACTCAATCCTACCTACTCTACTTTAACCTTCCACCATCTAGTCCATCCTTCCATTCTACCTTCCTCCCATCACTCCAATCGAGGCCTCTTTTCGTACTCTGTGCTTCATTTCATATTTATGTTTCGGACCCCCTCTGCTGGAGAGCACGCGGGTGCCTAGAACACCCTACATACCGGTCAAACTTATATTAACCAGCTCATATCGGACATATCTAAAGGCCTCTGAGAATAACATATATAAAGGACACCAAGATTGTTGTTATTACGGATGTTTTAACTCGGCAACCGCATTCGGTTTCCCACAACAGGCATCGGCGCCGATGGCCAAACTCCTCGAATTCCAGATACCAACTCTTTCTAGAAATTCAACTCTGAATCCTTCACACCAAATTCAGCCTTTCAACGAACATGTCATTTTTTTTAAGGGGTAGTGGGGTACCCCCCGGGGGACCCACGGGGCGTAACCTCGTCTTACGACGAGGGTTAACGTCCACCATCTAACCCTCTCAAATTTTAACCCGATACAATAACTCTAAACCTCTGTAGATATATATCGGAACCAGAGGCTGAGCCGGAGACACGAGCCTAAAAATAATGTTACATACTATATAATATATAAATATACTATATAATATATATATTATATATATATATATTATATATATATCATATATTATATATAATATATATATATATATATATAAAAATATATTATACTAATATATATACTATTAATAAATATCAGTTATATATATATATATATATATAGTATATCATTATATATATATATATATATTATATATAATACTATTAATATATATATATATACAGATAATATGGAGTCGGAACCGGAGTTGGAGCGGGGCGGAGTCGGAGCCGGAGTCAGAACCGCAGGCGGAACAGAAGGCTGAGCTGGAACCGCAGCAGAAGCCGCTGTAGGAGACGCTGAAGGACCTAGGGGTTGAGCTAAAGGCCGCTCAATTTTTCTCGACGTAATAATAATAATAATAATAAAATAATTAATTAATAATCAATAATAATTAATAAATAATAATAATAATAAAAATAATAATAAATAATAATAATAATACTAAAAGATATGAATAATAAATAAATAATAAATAATAATAATAATTATAATAATAAATAATAATAAATAATAATAATAATAATAATAATAATAATAATAATAATAATAATAATAATAATAATAATAATAATAATAATAATAATAATAATAATAATAATAATAATAATAATAATAAAATTCATGCTGTCTTTCGAACATCTGCACGAAATAATAATAATAATGATCTTTATTTCCGGTTTAACCCTAAATCGGAAGCGTCAAATGGGCTTAACCCAATTATTTCAGCTACGCTCTCGGGGGGAGGTACCCCCTATATACATCTTAGAGACTTGAAAACTGGCCAGTAATCAGTTTTATATACCAATACCCCGTATGCAAAGTTTCAGCACGATAGCTCTAACAGTTTTCGAGAAATCAGGGTTAGCGGTTCAGATGGTACAATACTACTAATAGTAACAGATGTTCACTCTCTCCGTTTCTTACCAAAAACTCTTCATCAACTCGATAAACAAAGACTTTTAGTAAACAACTTAAATTCTTAATCGAAGTATGTTCCAAAACATTTAAATATTTCCTATTACAATATGATCATTGTGGAATACATTCATTTCGGACTAAAAAAATAAAAAATTTCCCTAATAACCTAACCATAAAAAACAACAAAAAACACCCAAAAAAAAAAAAAAAAAAAAAAAAAAAATCTTTATGCATTTAAAAGTTATTACGAGCTTGATTTTTTTCATTTTCCATCAGATTATGAATCTGGAAATGTAGTGCTGAAAACGGGAGATAAGTCAATATGGAATCATAATTATATTTATTGTTAACTGATTCGTAGCGGCTATTATATTTTTTTTTTTTTTTTTTTTTTTTTTTGTATCACACTGTCCCACATTCAGTCTGTGATCTGTTGAATGAGCGTCTGCGCGGCGCGAGTCTTATTGTAAATAATAATGAAAAATTATACGCGTTATACCACAATACCCTATAACTAGCCATAGAAAAAAGAAAACTATAATTATCAAATCATTCACAACACGAGTTTGCAGTTTCAACTCACCAGATTTGCAAAGGTCGTGTATGTGTATTTGGTTTTGATAGGCCCGTTTAATTTTAATTTACTCAGTGGTAGCAGAGCGTAGTTAGTTACGCACACCTGAAGGCGGTGGAGGTTATATATGAAGAGCGGACATTATTTACTCACAGAATCATAGGGAGTGCAAGGACACCAATCGAGTGAGCGAGAAGTTCGAGAAAGAACGTGAGCAGTGCAGCAAAAGAGAACAAGAAAGGTGCTATCCCGACTCCTTTTAATGGGAGTGTTGAACTGGATGCGTACCATGGAATATGAGCTATGAAAGAAGAGAGTGAATCTATGGTATAAGTGATATGGAACCCAGGAATGTGAGCCAGCAGATGAATTTTTATACCATAGTCTTGGTGTTGAAAAAGCTTGCGCGAAGGTCGTATGAGATATCGAGTGGGAAAAGCTGGAAAAGAGGGAGGGATGAAAAAGATTTTGGATGGATTTGATGAAGAGTATTGTAAAGAGGAACAGAGATGACCATTATCGATATGAAACAGAACCTCTGTATATCTTTCGACAAATTAAACAAGCGGCCCGCAAGTTGGTGAAGACCCACCAATGAGAGAATTGAATCACATGATGACAGGTGTGACAAGAGACCTGGTTGAGGAAACAAACTGAACAAAATATGAATCGCAACCTATCGAATAACAGTTTCAAATCTGCTGATATGAATTACGTGCCACTTGTCTTCCATGGCAAGGCAGAAAACATTGCAAGATACGACGTAATCGAGAGCGACGAGATGGATATCTAGCTAATCAGTAGAACGAGTGCATAGGGAGATTCCAAACATATAATATCATCGGAGATGCCTTTGTCATGAACCTCTCATACGTGAAGGTGAGAACGCTGCAGGTAACGAAGAGATTAGCTGTGGGAGGAGAAGTGTTGGGTAACAAATAAAGACACGAGCAAATGCAGGAGACTAAGATGAGTAGTAGGGGAGGCATATTGCTCGCCCAAAAACCCAGCCTTAGGTGGGGTTACGCTTGAACACTGCATCGACCTACAACTGACCTTTTTTTAGAGTGACCTTTTGAGCTCCGAATTATTATTACTGTCCTGCGCCTTGACCTTTTTTGAGAACCGAATTTTAACCTGACCTTGACCTTTTTTAGGCCTTGAACCCTTTCTCTCTCGACCAACCCCACTCTCGTCATAACTCCATGGGTCATTTTGGGCCCACGGTACTTTTTTAATTTCGCGCCAAACACCTAATTTTTTTGACGAGTGAACCCAAATTTTTTGAGAACCCTAATTATTGCAGAATCCCAACATCTTTTTGAGGAACCCAATACTTTCTTTGAAAACCCAAAATTAAACTATCTGGACAACCCTAATCTATTTATGGCAACCTAAATTATTTTGCACAACCCTTCGAAGAAGCGGTTGCGCCCCAAACGGATTGCTCACGCTTAACCGTTTACGTGATTTACCCCCATATCTTTACAGCCCTAATTTTTTTCCGACCGTAGGGCTCCATCATTTTCGCCTACCCGGTAATTTTTGGCTAACCATTTAGCGGGCTTAGGCCCTATTTTGAAGTGTCGATTCACCTGTTTTGACCAATGATATTCTCGACCCACAACCCACCTTTGGTCGTTTCCACTGGGTCAATTTATGCGCCCCCACCGGTAATTTGCAAATAAGGCGCTAACCTTTGTTAAACTTTCCAATGGCACAAAATTTGAGCACACGAGGTAAATTTTTAGGCTACCCTTTGCATCTTCCCATAGGGTGCATTTTTTAAGCCCCCACGGGATAATATTTTCGGTCATCCGTGGGTCAATTTTGGCCCACAGTAATTTTTTGCCAACCCTTTGGTAGTCCATGGGTCAATTTTTTTGCACACGAAGACAAATAATATACGACCAACACCTGTAATGGTCCATCCATGGGTCATTTTTGCCCACGGTACAAATTTTTCAACCAAACCCTTTGGTATTTCCATGGTCAAATTTCTGGCACACGGTAATCTTATATGAGGCTTCCTTTAGGGGCACCTTAGACCCTATTTTTGGACGTCTTAAACCTTTGTTTGACCCCATGATATGTTCGGCTTTTAACCTTACCATTTCCATGGGTCAATTTGACCCACCCTAATTTATTTTTGGGCTTCCTTTAGGGACTTAGCCCTATTTTTGCGATGTCTAATTAACCCTCATAGTTTGACCCGAACATTTCGGTATATACCTTGCCAACCAAACATATAACCATGGGTACCAAAATATAATGAACCACCACACGAGCGTAATTTCTTAGTCCGTATACCTCATTAGGACTTATACGCCCAAATTTTTTGAAAAATACGTACTTAACATTGATTGACCCATGATATTTCGAGAGACCTCTAACCTAGCCATATAGCTCCACTGAGGATCAATCTTGACCCACGCTAACTTGATGGCTCTTGAGGTTCCCGAATCCACCCGTAAAAAAACGATATCTAGACTGATGTCTATTTAGTGTTCTCATGAGTATCTAGTATGAGTGCCACGGTTGAGTCCAGGTGAGTGCCAAAGTGAAGTGCCAATGAGCTGCCCACATGAGTGCCAATGAGTGCCAATGAGTGCCAAGCGAGTGCCACATAGTGCCAAATGAGTGCCATATAGTGCCAACTGAGTGCCAACTTTTTCAAGCCACTTTTTCTAGCACTCCCCTTAAAGCCTAGAATAGCCCTAAGATGGGTGTCTACCCCTAGGTAATAAGGGTATGATGAAACCATCAAGAATGGTGATATTATTACAAACCCTCGGCCTAGGACATGCTACCTCAACTACTTGAGTTAGTCTTTATTCTCTAAACACCTTTATTTACACACCTATGGACACTATATAAACGCGACGCTTAACACACTCTTCCATCTAAGACCCAAGCACTTACATTAAAACCATATACATACAAACCTCACACCCACACAGCAGAATGCACTCTACAACTATACACTCACACTCGATATTTTGAAAGGCCCTTCAAACTATTGAATCGCCTCAACTCAGCATTTCCGATCGCCTCAACTTCTGATGCCCAGCATAAATTCCTCAGCATTGACCATGCCCTCAAACATTTAATAAGAGCATCCATGCATAAAATGCACTCAGCATTTGATGCCTCCCACCACTGAGCCCAACTTGAAGGTTCATCTTTGATGGACTCAATCTTTGATGACGTACATCATTTCCTCGAGACATCTATATTGATTGATATCATCTTTACTGAACTGAACCTCATCTTTGATGGCTCTCTCTACCCTACATCAAAGACAGAGTTAATATTAATGTCTAACCTATGTTGATAAGCTAGATCACCAGGACGCAGCATGATCTCTCCGCGTGAAGCCCCCACCCCACCCGCAGGTGCGACCCGCCGCGATTTCCCGTCGCGCGTGCGCAACACGCCAAGCCGCAATTTTTCACGCGTAACCGCACCGTCGTGCAGCCCCGCAGCGCCATACATCCGCGTACCCGCCTGCCAGCGTGCGCCCGCAGGCGCAATATTCCCGCCTAGAATGAAAAATAATATATATATATATATATATATATACATATACTATGAGTCATTCACTTTTTTTCATACTTAACTTTACAAAAGAATTTTCTTCAAATATAACTATGATTCGATTCAGTTTTATTTCATACATAAAACATTTTTTATTTCAAAAACATTCTTTCGCGAACCATAAAACTGTAAACAACATTACCAGCACCTAATATATTTAACACATAATATATTATTAAGACAAATAATATCTTTTAACTAATACTTTAAGTCACTATAATATAACATTATAATTTTATAAATTTTTAAAACAATTAGTATAAGATAAGTAAGCGACAAACAAACATCAGGAGTGTATCTGATTATAAATCATCCTTTGATACTTTACTCACAATTACATGCATACGTAAATTTTATTAACAAACATTAACATTTACATACCTATAAATCAGAAACAGTAAACTCAATAGATGTCGTCGACCTAACACCAACAGGGGGGTAATAGTATTGCTTCTTGTTTTACTGCTTTTAACATGCTTGTAACTCATGTATTATTACTGAGCTTAACATCATATGCTTTACTGCTTTAAACTCATACCTATTATCATCTAAAAATACTACATAACCTTAGAAGCACAAAGAACAGAAAAATTCCAGTAATCAATAGAGGGTGGACCTGGCAAACATAAGGGCTTAGTATTGCTATTTTGTTATTACTGCTGTTACTGCTTTAACTTTCTGTTTACTGCTTAACTCACTGCATTACTGCTTTAACCAACATACAATTTACATACTTAAAGCAAGACACATAATAAAAAGCAGTTAAAACAATTCATGAGAGGTGGAACCCTAAACACCAAAGGGGGATAATAGCGTATTGCAATAATATATAATATATATAGAACATAATATACTAGAACATAATTAACTTTTCTGCATAATACTTGCATTAACCTTTCTGCTTTCCTGCTCAAATTAACTTTCTTGCTTACTGCTGTACACTTTTCTGGCTAAATAACTGCTATTAAACCTATCTGCATCTACTGTTTGCATAAACACTCTGAATATAAAGATTCTAATCTAAAATAATTCGAGAGGTAGTTCTTAGAATTGTTATAAATTCATTTCTACTTTATTATTATTATTATTTTATCATTCTATTCATTTATTATTCATTATTTATTATTTTTATTTATTATTTTTATATATTTCTTCATTATTTTATTTTATATTTTTATTATTATAACTATTGTTATTTACTTCATGCTATTGTTATTTATCCTATTTTAGAACACACACTTCACATGGACACATACACAATTCAACTATGACACTGTAATAACCACACACTATCCACTACATGCAACTTACATAATTACCCATAGACACTTACACTTATACACCACACACACACACACCACACACAAACACACATTCTAAAACTTATACACACATTCACCTACTGACACTTATTACACCAACATTCACCTATGGACACTTCTAACCATTTAGCCATAGACACCTACATTTACACTTACACACACACACCACACACACACGCACACCACACACACACCACACACACACACTAACACGCACACACAGCTTTAATTTCACCTGTAAGATTACTTTCACACACACACAGGTATAGTAGTAGATAAAACTCAGACTATAAAACACAACCAATACAACAACCAAAATTTACTATACACAGATTATAACGATATAATTTATTAAAAACATTCCATGTTTCCACTTAAACACGTACAATTATATTACTCATTCAAATATTAAAACTAAAAATATATTTCAAAGATTTCTAACAACTTCTAAATAAGAATCAAACTATATATCTTGAACATGAGGAACAAAATTTAAGATATCATTGTCGTGACATATCCTTGTTTAATAAATATTTATAAAGTTTCTTTTCGCTTTAAAAATACTTTTACTAAAAGTTTATTGAAATGTTTCACTTTTTCAAAGTGTTAAGCAACCTCAATACAGTAAATCACGTAAGGTCAGCCCCTAGCACCCACTCCCTACAAAGCTTGCCGCGTTATTTCCGTATTGAAACTTATAAACTGATACTACAACAGTCAAAAATCATATTAAGCCAAATGTAATAAAGTATAAAAACAATAACAAAACTACAGATTGAACATATCTACTTGCTACATGACCATTACTAATTTTATTAAAAATCTTTTAAAGTTCTTATTTAAAAATAACACATATTAAACACAGTTCCACCTTACCATTTCATATTATCTAATCGACTCGATGGTACAACTAAAAATCATTTCAAGTTTTTAAATTAATTCGGATTTCTTTTTATATAATATTATTATCTACTGATACAATGGTGACAAATACAAAATCACGAGAAAACACAAAACAACAGCCGCCACTCCTTCAGCATACGAAACTGCTCCTCCATCTCTCTGTAAATGGTGTTGAATAACTACTTCAGGCCCTAAAAATTAGGAATAATCCATTCTTTCGTAATCACCGGAGGCGAATTTTAAGACCCTAAATCACATGTCCAAAAAATAATATTCCAAACTGACGCCTTTTTCTGTAAAAAAACCTGTGAGAATGCACTAATATGTTTAAGAACCTAAAATTTAAGTGTGTAAAATTATAAGGTATAAGCCTTATTCTGTATACCCAGGCCTGAATTTAAGCCTAAATACCAGGTCAAAAGGATAACCTCCGATAATAGAAACAGATCCGAGAATACAATGTACTTATATATGTTTAGAAAATATATATTCAAACCTGAAAACAATCGCTGGAATCGAGTAAGCACCAATTTAAGAGAGTAAAGAAGGAACACAATGTTTACCTTTCATCTTGTAGCAGTGGCCGTAGTCAAATCCTTATCTCATATATGACCAATCGTAACTGTAGATTTTGGTCGAGAAACTTATATTTATCGCTTCTTTTGGTTTATACGCTATGTAAACATTGTATTTATTTCAACTAATCTGCAACAACCACTGGCGTTACGAGATCTCCTATTTAAAAACTCCTTAACATACATGAAAAATCTAGTAATATAAACAGGAAGTAAAACCATACAAGGCACATAATAAAAACTTTAACATATTCAATATAGATTTTAAATAAATCATATCTAAATTTCATTATTGATACAATCATAAGAACAATTAGCACATAAATATAAAATATATAATCATCATAAATAATATACTACCTACTATAATATATATATAACTATATAATATATTATATATATAATAATATGAATATCCCCATATATAATATAACTAATATATATAATTATATAATAAATATAAATTATATAATGTTTTAAAATTAAATAATATACAGTTTCTGAAAGGATGCTACTAAATGCTACACAGTAACATAATAACAATCATATAACATATAACACTGCTCACCATACATTTTACACATAATGTTTATGATTATTTTTAATATAAAATTCTCTAAATCTTTGCAAATATGCCACTCATAATGTATCATTCATCGATGATATAGATTTCGATGTCTCAAGTAAATAACCTTCAGTTAAAACACATACGTAAAAAGAATTCCCGCTCAGATATCATACGTATATATTACATTCTATTGGTACACCCTGCCATAAACATCACTTCTTGCATTGTTTCTAAGTAGATAAATGAATTTCGTACGTCTATAGCGGAAACTTAGGAACCGGTCGATGATAACCGTAGATTCATTCGATTCAGGGTTTTTCTTAAAATGACGTAGTATTCTTGGTATCAACATGTTAATGAACTTTACCGGTCTAACGATAATTAGATAACACATATGTCTTCTTCAGCTGTATTAACATGCGCTATACGCTTACCATCATCCATACACATATATTCTCATCTGCGCTAGCCTGAAAGTGTAGAATCAACATGATGTAGGTTCAAAATATCTCCTGTTTTCATTTATTTCTCTCCCATAATCTAAATTTTACAAACTGATTATGTTTTGATGTTTATTAAAATGCTAGAGTAAGTTGATTATCGCTGGTTTCTTCTCGCACAGGTTAATAACTCTTTCGGTCCAGTTTAAAGCTGAGCCTTGGTTTTAGTATTCATGTAAGCCACTCTTCAGTGGATTACATATACAATGTAAATTCATTCTGGACCTCCAGGAAAATACGTTTGTATTATAACAGGGTGATTAGGTAGCACACACTTGAAAAATTCAATCCATCGGGTTTTCTTTTATATAAGAATGAAACCCTATCCAGGGATCTTGCATTTCCCACTGAGATAATGTCTATGTATGAGGTATACATGATTAAGTGTCATGACTATTACACTTATTGAAATAGAGCACTCTTTATTACCAAACCAGTAGAAACTTGTGCACCGCTTAAGAGAGCCAAACGGGTATGATTTATAAAATGAGTTTGGGTCTAAAACACGTCTGCTCAAATATAATTTTTCATCCAATCACAGATAAGGTTCAGCGATATCGAATGAAAACATGTTTTTTCATACGTAAAACCAAAAAAGCACGATAATAATTCATCGACCAATCAACATACTGAGTCATATAGAGATAAAGGATATAACTCCGGCCACTCACAAACGAAAGGTACAAACATTTCCTTCTTACCTGCTTAAAGGATCTTATCGATCCAGCATGTATTTTTAGAAAATATTTATAAAATATAATAATAAACATTTAGCATTCTTCGATAATAATAATAATACTGGAATTACCTTTTGACCTTGGTATTAGGCTTAAATCAGCCTGGGACTACAACAAAGGCTTATCCTAAACATCTTTAAGCACTAATTTATAGGGCCTAACATAGTATTGCACCAATTTTACAGAAAAAGCGTTCACTGTTTGACATATATTTTGACCTGGAATTAGATCTAAATCGCCCGGGATACAAAAAGGATTCCTAATTTTTAGGCCTAAAGTAGTTAATTCAACACATTTTACAGAGAGAAGGGGCAGAATTTCGTCGTCATACAATGTAAGGAGGGCGGGGTTGTCTGTAGTTTCTCGTGATGGATTGTCAATTGACATAAAGTATATTATAATAACTAAATAAAGAAAATCCGAATTATATTAAAAAAGCTATCTGACAATATTTTTAGTTAACAGATCAGAAAGCGCATATAAAATGTAACTGAATAATTGTTAGATAAATGTAATAGTAAAAAATAATTAAAAAAATTAGTACTAAAATTAATGTTCTGGTAATAGCAGAGAAGAAACTTTTACTTGTATTTTTATAATACTATATATACATGGGCTAAAGAGATGATGTATAATACAAGTAAGTTCAAACTAGAACATTAACGGCGGCATTAGCGCTTGAGTGTAGAGGACAGCGTCTCCAAAGGGGCTGACCTTTAACTGATTTACTGATTTAGTTTATGTAAGGTACGATAAATATATGTTTTTAATAAAAATTCATAAAATTTTGAGTAAAAAGACATTTTAAAACAACTTTATAGTTACAAAAATTCGATAAATCCAAAATAAGTATTTACAGACAATTTAATAATAAGGTTTTTAAATTTCAAGATAATTGATGATTTTGTATAGAAGTTTTTAAGAAACTTTGAAATAATTTTAATTAATATATTTGCATGAGTAATATAAATGACTGTTTAATTAAAACATAAAATGGTTTTAATAAAATCATTACGTTATATGTGTAAATAAATCTGCGTGTGTAAGTAAATCTGTGTGTCGAGTGTATAAGTAAATCCTGCATTGCGGGTATCGATTTTTCGATGCAGTGTGTGTGTGTGTGAAAAAGAATGTGTGTGTGATGTGAAAAAAGATACGTGTGTGTGTGTGTGTGATGTTGTGTATGTGTAGATGTAAAGATAAAGGTGTCTATGGCATAAATGCTAAGTGTCATAGTTGAATGTCGTGTAATAAGTGTCATAGTGAATGTGTGTATAAGTTTAAGTGTAAAGGGTGTTCTGCGTGTTGTGTGTGATGTGCTGTTAATAAGTGTAAGTGGGTCTATAGGGTAAAATGTACAGTGGCATAGTGAATGTGTGTTTATAAGTGTGTGTGTGTGTGCATGTTTGTGCTATAAAGTGTATTAGTGAATGTGTGTTCTACAATAATAATAACAAATAGGCATGAAGATAAAAAATAACGACTAAGCAAATAATAATTAAAAATTAAAACCATCAATAAAATAAATAAAAAATAATAAAATAAAAATAATAAAAATCAATAATAAAAATAAATAAAAAATCAAAAAATAAAATAAACTAAAAGCTATTAAAACAAAAATAAACATAATGTAATAAATATCATTAGTCTAAAACATGTAAAGCGCCAGAAAAGTGTAAACAGATAAAGCAGAAAGTTAAGCAGTAAAGCAGAGAATTTAAAGCAGTTAAAGCGAAAGTTAAAGCCTACGTAAAGCAAGAAAGTTTATTAAAGCACGTAAAGCAGGAAAGTTAAAGCAGTAAAAGCAGTAAAGCAGAAAAAGCATAATAATCCCCCTTGGTGTTAGGTCAACACCTCTATTTGATATACTGCTTCTACTGCTATTAAAGTATATCGTAACTGTACTGTGAGCTTTAAGAGCAGTATTAAATTGCAGTGAGTGTAAAGCACCGTAACAGCAGACAGACAATTATTAAAAAGTCCAAGAATTTTACCAAGCAGTAAAACAAAAGCATACTAAGCCCTATGTTGCCAGGTCACACCATCTATTTGATAATTACTGATTTTCTGCTTTAACTCATATGTAATCTTAATAAATATATGAAGTTTAAGCGCAGTAAAATATGAGCTTAAAGCAGTAAAACATGAGATAAAGCAAAGCAGTAAAGCAGTAAACAAGTAAAACTAACACCCCCTTGGTGTTAGGTCACACATCTATTGAATTACTTGATTTACTGATTTATGATCAGTAAACTAATGTTAATGTTCTTTAATAAAATTGCGTACAATTGTAGTAAAAATTAAAATGTTAATATATCAGACACTCTGATTTTTTTTCCTTCTTACATACAATTTTTAAAACAATTATAAATTAAAAGTATTTAAGTAAAAAAGTATTAGTTAAAAAATAATTTTTAATAAATATATGTGTTATAAATAATAGGTCTGTAATGAGTTACAGTTTAGGTTCGCGAAAATGTTTTTTACTAAAAATGTTTAAGTATGAAAATAAAAATGGAATGAATCATAGTATATTTGAAAACAAATTCTTTGAAATGTTTAAGTATTGAATAAAAATGAATGACTCATAGATATATACATATTATATATATTTTTCATTCGGGGCCGGGAATATTGCGCCTGCGGCGCACGCGGCGGCGGTTACGCGGAAATATGGGCGCCTGCGGGCGCACGCTGGTCGGCCGGTTACGCAGGAAAATATTGCGCCTGCAAGGGCGCACGCGAGGCGGAACGGGAAACCCGGCGGGCCGCACAATTGCAGGATGCAAGAGCTTCGTGGGAACTATCACACGCGGAAGAATCATGCTTTGCGTCCTGGTTGATCCAAGCTCTATAACATAGGTAGGACATTAAATATTAACTCTGATTCTTTGATTGTAGGTAGAGATTGAGCCATCAAAAGATGATTTCATCAAAGATGAATCATCAATTTAGATGGTATCAAAGATGACGTCATCAAAATGAGCGATCCAAAGTATGAACCTTCAAAGTTGAGACATCAGTAGGTGAGCCATCAATGCTTTGCAGCATTTTATGTATGGAGCATCAAAGTATGGCGGCATCAATGCTGAGGAATTTATATGCTGGGCATCAAAGTTGAGGCATCAAAGAACACAACACCTCTGAGGCATGCAAAAGTACGAAGGCTTCCAAACATCTACTCGAGCTGTCAGAAGTGTTAAAGCTGATTACGCTGCACTCTCAGCGGAACACGTGTGGGTGTGAGTGTAAGTGTATATGGTTTAATGTAAAGTGATCTATGAGATGTTAACGCTTATACAGTTGTCATAGTGACTTATAATGTTAGAAAAAGACTAACCTCATAGTAGGCAAGCATCCCATAGCAGACGTTGATAATATACACCCATTCGATTTTCCTCATACCTCTATTACCTAGGGTAACACCCATAATTTAGGGCTATTCGGGGCTCAGGGGAGGCTAGAAAAAGCTTGAAAAAAGTGGCAACTCAGTTGGCACTGTGGCACTCACTTGGCACATGTGGCACTGCACATGGGACACTCATTGGCACTTCACTTGCACTCTCAATCTGGCACTATCATGGACCACTTTGGCACTCACTGGCCAACTCACTAGGCACTCATCATCAATACATCATCAGCAACACTATAAACAGCACTAGATAACTTTCTTACGGCTAGATTGGGAGACCATCATAAGCCATTCAAGTTACGTCGGGTCAAAATTGCCCATGGCAATATGGCAAGGTAAGGCCGAAAATTATCATGGATCAAAACAATGTTTGAAGACATCAAAAAGGGCTAAGTCCACTAAAGGAAGACAAAAAATACCGTGGGTGCAAATTTGAATGGTACTTTATAGGCAAGGTAAAAACGAAACTATCAAAATGAGTCAAACAAGGTAAAGACACTCAAAAAATAGGCTAAGCCCCTAAAAAGGAAAGCCAAAAATTACCGGGGGTCAAATTTGACCCATGGTATATAGTAAGGGTAAAAGCCGAAATATCATGGTCAAAAACAAGGTAAAGACGTCAAAAAATAGGGCTAAGCCCCTAAAGGAAGCACCAAAAATAATTACCGTGGCCCAAAAATTGCACCCATGGAATACCACAAGGGTTGAGTGAAAATTACCGTGGGCAAAAAATGACCCATGGAAGACCAAACGATAGCTAAAAATTACCGTGGGAAAAAAATGACCCATGGAATACCAAAGGGTAGCCAAAATTACCGTGGGCCAAAATTTACCCATGGGAAGACCAAAAATTACCGGGGGCTAAAAAATGACCCATGGAAGAATCAAAAGGGTAGCCAAATAAATTTTACCGTGGGCCAAAATTTGGCCATGGGAACGACCAAAGGGTAAGCCTAAAACATTACCGTGGGCCAAATTGACCCATGGAAGACCAAAAGGGTTGGTCGAATAATCAATGGTCAAACCAATAAAGGTAACGACATCAAAAAGGCTACCCCTAAAGAAGTAAGACCAAAAATTACCGTGGTCAAAAATGGCCCACGTCGAAAAAATTATGGGGGCGTAAAATAGGGGGGGGTAATTACCGTACAACGGTTGCTGCGCAACCGATTTTGGCGCCGAACCCTTCTTCAACGAAGTGGCGGTCCTGCAAAAACATTTCGGAGGGTTGCCAAAAAATTAGGGTTGCCAAAAAATTTGGGTTCTCAAAAAATTTGGGTTCTCAAAAAATTTGGGTTCTCAAAAAATTTGGGTTCTCAAAAAATTAGGGCTGCCAAAAAATACCGTGGGCCAAAAATGACCCATGGAAGACGAAGGGGTTGGTCGAAAAAAGGTCAAGGCCAAAAAAGGTCAAGGTCAGGTAAAAATTCGAGCTCAAAAAAGGTCAAGGGCATGGTAAAAAATTCCGAACTCAAAAGGTCACGGTCAAAAAAAGGTCAGGTAGGTCGGTCAGGTAGGTGGGTTTTTCCTCGCTCAGGTGGGTTTTTGGGCGAGCAATATGCCTCCCCTACTACTAAGATGGACAGATTCTAAAAAGTGATGGAATGTGTGGTGTGTAAGTCTTTGCATAATTTTGGTTCTAGCTGTCCTACAATATTTCAGAATAGAAGCACCAGTGAGAGAGGGGGTGCAGGGGCTGTTGAAAGAGTTGTAAAGATGTTAAATGAGGTAAGAGGTGTTTATGGTTTTCGAAGGGGAAAAGGATGATAGATGAATGATGAAATGAAGTGAAATGAAAAGAGGTAACCAGGTATATCTAAATATTTATTTTTGTTTTTGCTAAGCCCGTTTTTATTATTATTATTTTATTATTTATTATTATTATTATTATTATTATTATTATTATTATTATTATTATTATTATTATTATTATTATTATTATTATTATTATTATTATTATTATTATTATTATTATCTCTAAAGCATTATTTATTTTAGAATTACCTCTTGTAATTATTTTGGTATCTGTTCTGTAAGAGAAATAAAAATATTGAATATATTATTCTAAAGGTAAATCTTCATTTGATTGCATCAATTGTATTTGAACTACGTAAATTATGGTAAAATAATAATAATAATAATAATAATAATAATAATTAATAATAATAATTAAGAATAATAATTAATAAATAATAATATTATTAATAATAATAATAATTAATAGATAATATATAATAATAATAAAAAATAATAATAACTAATCAAAATAATAATAAATTTAATAATAATATAATAATCAATAATAAATATAAATAATAATCAATAATAATAATAATAATAATAATAATAGTAATAATAATAATAATAATAATAATAACAATAATAATAATAACAATAAATAATACTACTACTACTAATAATAGTAACAATAATAATAATAATAATAATAATAACAATAATAATAATAATAATAATAATAATAATAATAATAATAATAATAATAATAATAATAATAATAATAATAATAATAATAATAATAATAATAATAATAATAATAATAATAATAATAATAACAAATAATAATAATAATAATAATAATAATAATAATAATAATATTATATATATAATAATCAATAATAATTAATAATAAATAATAATAATCACAAATAAATAAGGATAATTAATAATAAATAATTTGCTTTTGGAAAATATTCTAAATATAATAATGTATTTACATATTTTGGTAAGAATAAAATTGCCACTGTACGACGAACGCAAAGTAAATATTATTACATGTTTACATATTTATTCAGTAGGGAGAAAAGAAATCGTGGGCAATAAATATATGTGTGTATATATATATATATATATATATATATATATATACTATATATATATATATATAATATATATATATATATATATTAATATAAATCTAAATTTTCTATAACTATAGACGTAATAATAATAATATATATATATAATATATATATATATAATAATAGCTATATATATATATATTTATTATATATATATACAGAGCCCGCAATATTTAACTACTCTAGCGCCCATGGGCCCAAAAAAATTTTGCCGCCCACATACTATATATAGAATAGTATATTACATATCCCATATAGATATATATAATAGTCCCTACATCATATACCTATATACTAATACATTATATATAATAATATATATATATATATAATTATACATAATATACTATATATATAAATATATTATTAAATATATAGTAATATAAATAATTATTATATAATACTTATAAAATATAATACTATAAATATAAATATATATATTATTATATATTATATATATATATATTATTAAGATAGTTAATTTAAAAAAATAATAATGAGATAATAATACAAGAAAAATATATAAATACCTATAAAAAATTATATATCAATAACATAGCACTTATTACACTGCTACATGATCACATTACATGATATCTTACAGGAATTATCGTCTTGACCATATATCGATCTAGACAAAATTTGTACATAATATCTTACGATAAAATCTAATGTATTACAGTGAAATCATATTATACAATAGCAACCTAAGCAAGAATGAACTTAAAACACATTGACTTGAGACCTGGCGAACCGAAACGATAAATATTTTTAACCCATATATCTAAGTGGTGGGGAAGCTGATCTATCTCAGACTGAGCAAGTTTAGTGTCGCAGGAACTACCAATAACAAAATAATAATTAAATAAAATGCAATAATACCGAGATTATGAGGATAACTATTTCATAGAAGGCTTTTATGATAATATAAATATTTGTTTAATCTGAGCGACCAAGGATTAATCGGACACACTTACACTTCTTCTAAAAAGCAACATATTAAAGTGAACTGCATTCCTGCTCCAAAAACTTCTCAAGTCACAGGAATCGATAGATTTTATGTTAATAAATAATATAGTGATTATCATGAATAGTCATCTAGAGAGAAATCGGTCATATCAGGTGAAAGTATTAATGAAAAGAAAAAAACTGTATCTGACACAATTTCGACTGTATGGCAAAAAAAAACTTCGGCCTATAATAATTTCTAGGGACAGTTTAAAATCTAAAATATAGTACATGAAGACTTGCTTGAAGAATGACATAGCATCTTAACGTGAATAAATTTTACTTCACTCTTCTCAGATTTACTTAGTTTTAGATTTACTTCGTTCATCATTTTTGTGTAAAGATTTTCAATTTTTCTTGCACAATTTTCGTAGAATTTCAAAATCGAACTTCTAATCTCATTAAAACATTAAAGTTAAACCACCAGTTGAGTTATGCAAAATTCATGAACACCTGTAGGCCACATCAACTATCTTCGGACTCTTTGCAATTTATAATTTACAGAATATCAAAATCTTTCAAGTATCTGGTTCCCAAATTACAGACATAAAGAGTATATCACTACCTTTATCTATTTTTCAAATTTCCTCTTTTGCCTCTATGAAATGACCTGGTACTACTCAAATTTTTTATCTTCAATAGCTAGAAGTTATAAAGCACTTAAGAACAATAGTCTAAACCTCTATTGGTTTAGCTTTACAAGCTTTGCTCGACGCTGACCACCTTTGCCCCACATAGTGATGTTCCAGTATATTCTTATGAAGAAAAGCATTTCTCAAGATACCCACCCAAACGATGCGTAGCAGCCCAGAGAAAAAATTCATAAAACGAACTTCTGAGACAAAGCAAACAAAAACGAAAATCCGCCCCTCAGTTTACAACATCTGGCAGAGCTAGAATCCCACTAAAAAAATATAAAACAGAGGAAATGAACTGAGACATGATATGAAAATATAGCAGATGGTTGAATACCTCCTTAATAATTTTGAATTGCAGAGCCAAAGAAAATATAATTCCTGACATATTAGCCGTCACTTACTCAAATACGTTTGACCCGGACAACTGCTCTATTCTAAATTCATTTCGCTTAGCAAAACTCAAATCACCCGAATTATCTCCGCATCAACGTTCTTTGCCCATGCTAATAACCACGGAAATTCTATAACTAACATCCTAAAAAAGCGTTTACTCATAGGCGTACCTTCACTTAAGACTAAAATAATCTGAACTAGATCTAAAAGCTCACAGCATGATCTAATGAAGTAAAATGTCCTGAAGAAGTGGAATCAACAATAATAAGAAAATACATTACTTTCCTAGAAATATTCCTTTACAACTAAGTTTTCACTGATTAATTACCTATATCGTTAGCAGCAGTAAAGATCTGGAATAAGTTCTTCTGTAAGTGCTTGTTGATAAATTAAGAAGTGCCTTCCGTTGCCGAAAATTCATTGACATTTGAGATTGATGATTTCTGTAAAAAAAGCGTCAAATTCTGACAAATAAAAAGGTCCAACACAATCAAAAATTCCATTTCCGACCACGAGCCATTGAATATGTCATCACCATCCGCTCGGAATGATCAACTCCACCGAGGACAAGTTTCTTCAAATAAGCAAGCAATAACTATTATGTAAGTGCATTCATTCCATATTTTACTTCTTATCTATCATAATTGAACAGAGAAGCACGCTTAGCTAGTCAACTCTACATAAATTGACACCTTAACTATCAGTCTCTTCAGCCTCAAACATACAATCACGATTGTAGCCGAAAGCGGATTTTTTCAATGTTCAGTCAAAAGTCTTGAATATGCCAGACAAACTGTTCCAATATCGTTAAATACTTACTGTTACAAACTGCCTAGACCACAACACGCTCCAAAAAGTTTACACGGAACCTACAAAAAGACGAGATCCTTGACTGTTAGCAGTACACTAACATAGTACACGATTTACAACATCTCCCATTCAAACGTTTCGTTCAAACAACGGATTTTGTTTTAAAGAAATCTACTTTTATACTGGAAAATTTCATCTTAGAATTAAAAAAATCTATGTCTGAAATTTGATTAATCCCATTTTTTTGTTGCAAAGTAGTCTCGCGTGGTTTCACTAACCTTCCAATAAAAAATGGATCATCGCTTGTATAAATATTTCTTTGTCTTGTGCTTCGTCTACCTGCTAACTATTCTCGACAGTAACGAAAGAAGTCGATGCATATGTTCACGATACCGCGATGTATATCGTATCATCACATGATTTTTTTCAAATATATTTCTTGATATTCACTCCCGCACTCACGATAAATTCATATTGTCTTTTAGATAAAGACATGGAGTCTTAACTCTTAGGTATTCTTAGAGTATAACACATTCCCACTATCCTTTCTCCTTTTCTCTTCTCTTTTTACGGTATTTGGCGGCCGCCAAGCTCTTGGATTTTCGACCATCCAATTAATTATTCAAAAAACGTGCTAAGTCAACCTATTGGTTTAAAACAATAAATAATGTTCCTACTTACTGAAAAAACTCAATTACTTTAACTTTTAATTCTTGCAATAATCATCAGAAACCGATTGCACTTTGTTATGTTTACAGCCAGAGCAGCCGTAGGCTGTTCAGGCCTAGCAATAAAAAAAATATTAGTACTGAATATCGGGCAAAATGAACTGAAAGATACCAATTCAGGGTTGCCAGATCTGAGATGAAAATGAAAAGTGCCAATATATAATGATCAAATAAGGACAAAGTATCATATATAACATTTTTATTTTTTAAACATTACAAAAATTGGTACTTTGGAAACCATGGTGAATGAAAATAATAATAATATATATACTTATACTATATATATAATATATATATATAATATATATATATATATATAAATATATAATATAATATATATATATAATATATATATATATATATAATATATTATATAATAATAGTATATATATATATATTATATATATATAAATACAACAATATAAATTTTTTAAAAATATTCCGAAAGCGAATTTGCCACCCTCCAGAATTTGCCGCCCTGGGCCCGGCCCAGGGGGCCCATGCTTTATATATAAAATATATATATTATTATAAACAATATATAATTTATATATACTCATTATATTCAATGGAATATATTAATAACTTATATATATATATACTATATATATATATAATATATAATATACATATATAAGATATATATATACTAATATTATGTAATAGTAAATATATTATGTATGTATGTATGTATATATGTATGCTATGTACTGATATATATGTATGTAAGTTGTTATGTATGTATGTATGTATGTATGTAGCTTGTATTATGATATATATATATAAATAATTATTATTATATATATATATATTATATATATAAAATATAATATATAATAATATATATAATATATATATATAATATATATAATATATATATATATAATATATATTATATATTATATATATATATATATATATATATATATATATATATATATATATATATATAGCTTAGTTGGGCCAACGGGACCTCGACCAGCTTTTCTCAAAAAGTATAAGGCTATCGGTCTTTGAAACTTGGAATATATGTATTATATGGATAGCTCCGAAATTCCGTGTAATTTTCAAGTCTGTATGATGTATATAAGAGGGTGGTCACCCCCGAGGGGTTGCATCGGCAGATCTGGAACTTACGCGCGCACAGTGGCAGGCTTCCGAGCGGCGGATTGAGAGGAAATTTAGCCTAACAAGCCGTCTTGGCGATCGACCACACTGGAGGATCAAAACAGAACCGCAAAGGCTGTTTGACCGACAACCCACAGGACTGAGAGCGCCGTGCGCAATACACATTTACAACATTATTATTATTATTATTACATCGAAGAAGTTCGATCCCGCAAGGGACACTTCTGCAGTTTTTTTTAAACACTATCTGCGACCATTAGCTTCGATCGAACTCGAGTCCGCGCACACGCACCGGCACCGCACGCATCGCCCCATTTGCCCGTAGCGCCTCCTCCGCATAATTTCTGGAGGGTGGCAAATTCCTCTAGGGCGGAATATTTTTTAAAAAAACTTATATGTTTTTGAATTCAAATATACATATATATAATATATAATATAATAATAATAATATATCATACTATACTAATATATCAATATATATAATACGATATATATATATAATAATACTATATATATATATCTATCACTATCATATAATATATATATTGTCGGGTTCGCTGAATAATAATTACCAAAACTCAAATTAAAATTTACTTCTTGGAAGAATTATTCAAAATAATAACTGATTAACACTAATAAGGAAATATAAAAGTGTCTTACCTTATAAATAATTACGGCAACTTTAATATGCTTAGGACCTACCAACATTTATTACCCAAAACAGTTCCTGGCCAGGCTCTACCTCGAAATATAAATCTAACTTACAGAGATCCTTTGCATTGAATCACATGATTGGAGCAATTAATGATGGTAGTTTCAAAAATTAATTTGACTTTCAGAACGATATTGCACTGTTCTTTATTTTTAACTTAAGGAATTTCAATTAGAGAAAAGTATTTCATAAATATTTCCCAACATAAACTAGGTTGGGATTATAGTATTATAGTCTAATTTAAGTAGAACTTGCACTTTTATATGTTTAACAATTTAGAAGTTGCATATAAACAAATACAACTTTTTTCGAACGATGGTCACAAGTACTTACTTATCCTTGTTTTTTATAATATTATGATCAAGGAGGTTGCGCGATACATATGCGCCTTGCTCAATTGGTTAAATATTACAGGGAAACAATTGAATAACGTTTCTACTAAAATTTAAGTATAATTATTTTAAAAATAATAAAGTTAATAAATAAATTAATATTTTAACAATAAATATGAAATTTTTAATTATAATTTTAACAATCTCCCCAGAGAGAGATTGTAGCATTGGGCTACAATGACTATTTTAATGAGTCTAGTTTGGACTTAATGAGCTTGTCACACTTTAGGGCTGCTTGACGTTTAGGTCTACCAACTACTGCCTCCGAGTCATCAGCTGCTTTATCACCATTATTTGATTTATCTTTATCATTAGAGACTTTATCTATTATTAAGGACAATTCTAATGGATACAAATTACTTATTGAATGGTATAATATTTGTCCATTACTTTGTTTAACTTTAACAGTTCTTATTTTGTTGTCATAACCAATTACAACTTCCATAACTCTACCCATCATCCAGAAGGGACGAGGCTTTAAGATGGATTTTATTAGCACTATATCATTTACTTTGATTTTATTTTCCCAAGAGATTTGATATATATCAGTCATAGCTTCCCTTAGATCTAATAGGTAAGCTTCATACCATAGTTGTTTAAACTGATTAAATAATTGCTCTTGAGTATCAAGAGTGCTTTCTAAAGAACCCCTGTCAGGTTCCTTCCAGACTTCTTCATTTGCATCCTTTAAAATAAGAGAAGTATTACAATTCAAACGAATGAATGAGTTAGGAGTTATGGTTTCAAGATCACTAGCTTCTGATCTATATGTGAGAGGCCTGCTGTTAATAGCATTTTTTATAAAAGACAAAGTTGTTAAAAGTTCGAAATAATTTAACCTCTTCCTACCAATAACTTTATACATACAAACTTTCAAAGTGCGTATTTGACGCTCATAAAAAGACCCCCACCAAGCTGAATAATTGGGAATACGAATATGCTTAATATTGTTAATTTTAAGTTCATCCCTGAATTCATTGGACCCCAGAGCCCTAGACAAGATGTCTGCCCCCTTCACGAATGTTCTAGCGTTATCAGAGTAAAGGAAATCTGGGATGGTATATAGGTTACAAAACCTTTGAAAAGCTAGTAAAAAATTTGTCACACCCATGTCAGGGACTAGTTCTAAATGAATTGATCTTACATTAAGACATGTGAATAATAGGATAAACATCTTGTCCAGTTTACCTGTAGTCTCATTAGTCACAAATATATGACCAGTAAAGTCAATGCCTGTGAATTTAAAAGGCATTACTAAATTCATATGATGTTTAGGGATGTCAGTGCACTTAGGATATTTAAAAGCATGCACATTGATTTTTTTGCATAACATACACTGATTTAAGACCTTTTTTATTGCTATGCGAGCTTTGGGAATCCAGAAACCTTGGTTTCTAATATAATTTAATGTACTATCTAATCCCAAATGCTGCATTTTTTTATGAGCCTTCAAAATTAATAAGGTGGTGAAGTGGTGGTATCTTGACAAAAGGATAGGATTTTTGATATCATAATTAAAGTATGTACATTTAGATATTCTACCCTTTGATCTTAAAATGTCATCACCATCCAAAAATAAATTTAAGTTATTAACTAGGTTAGGTATTGCACCCTTTTGATCCGATTTTAAAAATTCAATCTCTTTAGTATATGAAGAGTTTTGTACTTTTTTGATCCAATATTTAAGAGCTTTTTTGCAAGGGTCTTCCTTAGTAATTTTGCTTAGAAACATAAACAAATAACTAGTTATATTTATTACTTTTTCAAATTTACTAAATTTATTTATTTCCAATATTTCATCAATATTATTATGTTTATTATTAATTACATTAGTATTAAAATTTAATGTAGCAAAATTACTAAATTCTGGAGAAAGTGAAAGCATTGGAAATTTTGGCCACCTCTCCAGATCCTTACAAAGCCACTCTGGACCATGTTTCCACATATTTAAATTTTTCGCAAATTGTTTAAAAGTTAAACCCCTGGTCAAAAGGTCTGCTGGGTTTTGAGCAGTTTGCACATAGTTAAAAATAATTTTTAGTTTATATTTACTTCTGATGTCATCACACAAAGTGATAACATCTTTTAACCTGTTATTAACATACTTAGCCTTGACCTTGGTTTCACCTGTCAAAAGCCAATTAAGAACTACTTGTGAGTCCACACCTATATTTACATATTCAAAAATGATGTTAAAATAAGAGTCTAAAATAGTGGATATGCATTTTAAAGCTAAAAGGACTCCCAATAGTTCTAAGGTTGGAATACTATAGGTCTTTTTAACAGGTGTTACTTTGGCCTTGGCAAACAAAAGGTTATTTTTTCCTTCACTTGAACCATATGCAACAAACCCATAACATTTAGCAGAACTGTCACAAAATATATTCAGACCATAGGATTCACTTTCATTCACAACTTGACGTGGAAACTCAATCTTACTCAATTCATTTAAATCCTCCTTCAGTTTACCCCATTCAGTCAACATTTCCCCAGGTAATTTTTCATCCCATTCTTTTTTAGCTTCCCAAACACTTCTCATTAACAACTTCCCTCTTACGGTAATAGGTATTGTAAGTCCTAAAGGATCAAACAACTTGGAAGTTTCAGAAAGTATCTGTCGCTTTGTACTACACGAGCTCCTATAACTTACTGACGACACATGCAAGGAATCTTTCTTTAAATTGCATTTATACCCAAGCACCTTTTCATACTCATTTTCATGCTCCACATACCTACCATCCATTCTCATATTCTCACACAACTGCTCACAATTACTATTCCAAGAGCGAAGTTCAAACCCACCCTGGTTCATTCTTTCAAAAGTAAGATGGTACAACTTTTCCAATTCTTTGCAATTATTGCCTGTAAAAATCAGGTTGTCTACAAAAAAATTAGAAGACAAGATATCCCTACACTTATCATCAGGGAACTTTTCTACATGATGTTTCATTATATAATGGAGAATGAAAGGGGACGCTGTATAACCGAACAGTAAAGTTTTAAACCTGAAAGAGATTAATTCATCATTCTGATACCATAAAAAACAGAATTTGTTTTTGTCATATTCGTCTCTTAATTTGATAGACAAAAAGGCTTGTTTAATGTCACTAAGGACAACATAATTATTAGTTCTAAATACTAAAAGTAATTTTAAAAGGGAGTTCATTAAATCTAAACCAGCATAAGAAGCCTGATTCAAGGAAGGGCTGTCTTTAGATATTTTAAAAGAGCAATTAAAGACAGGTCTTATCTTAGTTGTGATCTGCTCCTCACTTCTTATTATAGGTCTGTGAGGTATAAATATATAATCACATCTTTTAAATTTAGGTATATTTACAATTTCAATTATATTATCTTGCAAATATTGAGAAAAAATATTATTATAACTTTCTACAAGTCCTTTTTGCTTAAGAGAAGAATAGACTCTATTTAATACTCTCAAGGAAATATCAAAATTTGAAGCAACATTTTTAATTTTTTCTTCTATCCAAGGAAGTTTGACATAATAATTGCCATCCTGGAAAGAAATATCATTCTTAAATTTTTTAATCATGATCTCATCATAAGAGGCCAGATCATTATCCTCTTTAGTAGGAATACCAACACTCTCCATGGACAACAAATATTCAAGTCCATGTTCTACTTCAGAATCATCATAAATATTATCAAAAGGGTGAAAATAACTTTTAATAGGATTTAAAATCAAATTTACAATGGTTTCATTTACTAAAGCAGACTCCTCCTCTTCTATCAATGGAGATTGCATATTCACTTTACTTACTTCTATGATTTGATTTCTGGTTAAAAAATTTTGAACATTACCTATAGGTATAAACTTATTTGCAATTTTAAAACAACTTCCAGACATTATATTAACTAAATTAAAAGAAGGAAGAAATTGAATAATGTCTGTGCCTAATAAACAATCTATGTCAAACATATCATGGTCTCCACTGTTATAAAAAAAAGAATCAGCTAAAGGAATACCATTTTTCTTAAAATTTTCAACCGCTTTATTCATGCCGTGAATTCTATAATTTAAATTTAAATCATTGTCAATGAGGAAAGGCATGCTAAAAACTTCCCGATCATTAAATTGTAAACCCAATAACAATTGCTGAAAAATTCGCTGTTTTGCACCAATGAAAGTTTGAATATTGTACTCTAATTCATGTAAATTATCAAAATTATTAATTAAACCTGTCATGGCATTTTTAGATATGTAAGAGCGTTGACTACATGTATCTATTGCTCCTCTTACTGTAACCTTTTTGTTGCCTTTAAAGAGTTGAAAGGAAATTGTTGGCAACAAATACACTTTATCCACATTTTGTTGGAAACTTATACATAAGGAGCTAACAGACTCATTTTGCTCATTTGGGATATCATTGGGACAAAAAGCTGTAATATGGGAATTAGCTTTACACTTAAAACAATTAAATCTTAATTTATTTTTAATACCATAACATTTTTCAGGCACATGCCCCAAACCTCCACAATGATGACACATGTTTAGCTCTTTGGCACGTTTTATACGCTGAGGCACTGTTGGATACTTGTCACATAAATAGAGAGGATGATTTTTTAATTGACATAGCTTACAAATTGTAGGGTTGTAAGTTTGAGTTTCTATTTTATTATTTACATACATTTTAGAATCTTTACTATTATTTACAGTTTTAAAATTTTGAAGAGTACTAGATTTAGGAGCTTTAGTAGCTTGAAAAACTTTATTTACTTTAGCTTTGGTTGATACATCCTTCCTATTTTGGGACAAAATACTTAAAGTATTAATAACCTCATTATAATGATCAAAAATTTGTACCAAAGTAGGATAATTATTTGCAATTTTATGTATTAATTCACTTTTAAACACTTTAGGCAATTTTTGAAATATTATATTACTCAAGAGTAGACTTCCAGGTGTATCAGCTTCTAAAAAGTCTACTTCATAACTCTTAAGTTCATAAATCATTGACCTAAGTTCATTTATATACACTTTCAATTTCAAAAAAGCCTTCACATAGCCTTCGTCAACCTTAAGACTTAAAAATATTTTTTATATTTTCATTAATTATGAAAGGCCTATCAAGAAATTCTTTCTTTAATAACCTTAAGGCTATGTCATAGTTTTCATCTGTAATAGACAGATGGCTTACTACTTTAAGAGCATAATCCTTTAAAAAACTAATTAAATAAGTAAGCTTTACTGAATTGGTTAAATTACTCCTATTACCGATTAAATTATTAAAATTTATTAAGGAATTTTGGAAAAAAGTAATTTATTCTTTCCCCAATCCATCAAATACTTCGCATTGCAACTTAGGCAGTTTGGAATCATTTATATTAACCTTATTTATTAAATCCAAAAAATTATCAGTATTTACACTCTCATTTATTTTTACAATTTCTTTAGGAAAATATTTTTCAAAGGACAATAACTCAGCTGACAACTCAAAATGGTAATCTACTTGACCTTCAAGCTCAGAATTAAAATAAGAAGGATCTAAATTATCTACATTATTATCAGACAACAGTATGACAATCTCTTCATCCAAACTTTTAATAGAATAGACTTCTTTCTCAATGTCAGTATTTACAGCTCTAAATAGAGGCTCTGTTAATTTATTTTCATTACCAAAAGCAGTTAACTTTTTTAAATTATTAGTAATTTTTGCTTTAGAAATAGCTCTTTTTCTTATCAAAGCTTTAACAGAAGCTTTACAAGAGCTTAAAGCTTGAGCTTCTTCATCAGTTAGGCCCATAATTTTGATTAGGTATATCAACTTAGCCTATAATAAAATTTACTATTTGTAGCATAATTTAATTACTATACCTTAATATTAATAATTTTCTTAACCAATAAATGAAATCCAAATTCATTAAATAGGCAGCTTTATAATTTTCAATAGCTATAGCCTATTCGCACGCATGTACTGCTTGTAAACAAACTTAATTTCTAATTTTAGCATAAATTTGCTTTAATATATGATTATTATAAACTATCCCTTCACCAATTACTAACACTATCACTTTTTATAATATATTTACACTAGAAATGCTTAAAATACATTTCAATTTAACAAAATTCACACTTAAATTTAAATTCAGCCTTCGGGAATAATTTATAATATCGATATGTAATCGATATATCGATACATACTCGATACAAATATTGAACAGGGCAATATCGCTCCACTATCGATATTGAAAATATCGATCTTTCAAAGAACAATACGTGATGCAAAATTTCGATACGAAAATAGAAACTTTTTCTGAGTTGAAAATTAATTTTTGAAATAAAAAATATATGTTAACTTTGCTAAGTTATAAATAATACCAAACTCAACAAAATTGAACATATACTTCTTGGAAATAATATTTAAAATAAAACTGATTAACACTAATAAAGAAATATAAAAGTGTCTTACCTTATAAATAATTACGGCAACTTTAATATGCTTAGGACCTACCAATTTATTACCCAAAACAGTTCCTGGCCAGGCTCTACCTCGAAATAATAAATTATAATTACAGAGATCCTTTGCATTGAATCATAAGATAGGAGCAATTAATGATGGTAGTTTCAAAAATTAATTTGACTTTCAGAACGATATTGCACTGTTCTTTATTTTTAACTTAAGGAATTTCAATTAGAGAAAAGTATTACATAAATATTTCCCAACATAAACTAGGTTGGGATTATAGTCTAATTTAAGTAGAACTTGCACTGTTATATGCTTAACAATTTAAAAGTTGCATATAAACAAAAACAACTTTTTTCCGAACGATGGTCACAAGTACTTACTTATCCTTGTTTTTTATAATAATAATATGATCAAGGAGGTTGCGCGATACATATGCGCCTTGCTCAATTGGTTAAATATTACAGGGAAACAATTGAATAACGTTTCTACTAAAATTTTAGATTCCATAAACTTCAAAATAATAAAGTTGAATAGGTAACATAATATCTCAAGATAAAAAATCTGAAATTTTTATTTATAATTTTTTCATTATTTTCTAGATATATATATAATTATATATATATATATATATATATATATATATTATATATATAATATATATATATAATGATAGGATCTAAACCATCAATTGATGATTTGAAATTATAAACCTTAATAATTTAAGCTTCAATAAATATTTAATTTGAATATTGGAAACTAAATGCAATCGATAAAATGCATTCCCGATTTTTTGTCTCATTATGAGTAAATTCTGAGGACCACGTAACTAACTAAATCAGTGTTTTGTAATATAATTGCTTCAAAATTTTATAATTTTAGAAGTATACCTTTCGTCAGATATATATATAGAGATTGATTTTCAATCATAAAACTCAAAGGGGTAAAAGTCTAAAAGATAAATTTATAAGGAACTTCAGTTTCGAGTATGCTCATAAAAAATCAAATTTTCGCTATGAAAATTTTGGCAATATTTTGATTTTTGATGATTATTTTAATAGCTTTTAACCTTTATTTTTCTTTCGTTTCTTATAATCTAATCTAACGTTTTAATATCAATTAAAAAAATGTTCTCATTTTTTATTGACGAAGCAGTAATTTATAACCTACTCTCTAAATGAAGTTTCCGATTTTAATAATAACGAGATTTTTTCTCTATGAAACATTTATCATAATGAATTTTATTCTTTCAATTTCTACGTTTTGATTACTTTTCTTTCCTTTTTATTATTATTATTTTTTATCCAAATCTCTGAATTTAAATTTTTCTAACTATTCCTCTTTATTCAAATTTTCCCAAATCTTTTATTTTTTCCAATTTTCCCCTTTAGCGTTTTTGCTTATTTTTCTTGAGTACGAGTTTATTGTTTGCATGTGTAAAAAAATAAACAAAAAATAAGTATACATCACGTTGGGAAAAAATGTGTTTGTAAATATTATACTTTTAAGCTTTCACCGAAAAAAGAGAGAAAATAAAAGAATAGATAAAAACCTCGAAGATTCTTTCCACCTATCAATAAAACTGGACATCTAAATTTAAGACGAAATAAAAAAGGGCGACTTGGAAGGTGATTTGCACAGATATTTGGTCCGGTGATAAAAACCGAGAACCAAAAAAAAACGCATCGGGTCGACGGAATTTTTAAATTCAAACCTTGCGAACTCATCTATAAGAAAAGCACTATCAACATAGATATATCAAACTCGTGTTGTTCCACGACAGAAATTGAGTTATGCCATGACTGAACAACACTCAATCAGATGAGACTTGATCTTGATATATAAAAGTTAACGCATCTTATCAAAAATTAAGTGTATAACGAATCAAAAAAACTATTGCCTTTTTTCTAACATATCTGCAAGGAGAGAAGGGGGCCAAATGGCCATTAGTGGGGATCTCTAATTTGTCCAGAAGGCCTTTATGAATGACATACCTATACAAAAAATTTCCTACGATCAACATCTAACGGAAGGAAGTTTTCAATGGTTGCCGCTGTTGATTTATAAAAAAAAAGATCAAAACAGCCCTGAATTAAACATCGGTAAGACGCCTCCTAAAAACGGCGCGGAACCTCTAAAAATGATAGGGGAAGCTCACTTGAAGAGCAAGCTTCATCAAAAATATTATTATACTACTCTAACTGCATTGATAAATGAATCTCGTAGAATCTCTTTCGACTCGGAAATGCAAAATATGGGACAGAGTCTACTGAGCGTGCAGTAATTAAGAAAGAGAATGATCCTCTCGGTCTCGGTCGCTTCCTTATATACTCGATAGAGAAGATGCGAAAGGAGTTACCAACAAGTAATTACTCAAATAAACCTCATTTTTAATTATTAGCGTTTAAATAACAAATTTACGATCAAAAGATAGCAAATTTAAAACTATATATTAAATAAATAAATTTGTTGAATAAATCAATATGGATTTGTTACAAAAATTATCGAAAGTTTCAATGGCAGTCTTTGGCAACTTTATCACTTGTTTGATACACAGGATAATTTTTTATCTCGATAGAGTTATATGATAACATAAGCTTTTCAGATTAAAGAATAAATTATCAATTTTAACAAGCAATTAATTAAGTACCAGTATTCCTCTACTGATCATTTTGGTTACAAGAATCAAGTCCTCTAGCACAATATATGAGGCCAAGATATGTTTAATACCTCTAATCAGCAAAATGCAAGGTCAGCTTGGACGGTCAAAACTTGAGCCTTTCGAGTTGAAGGAGGTCAATGACATCATAAAGTAAAAAAGGAATGTCTTAAGACCATTTTGACCTATAAATCAAACCTGACATTGTTGAGGCAACTGGTCAGCGAGGAGGGGGGGTAAAAACTTCAAATGTGAAATCTTCAGTATTTTGAGAAGCCTATTTTGGCAAGTGGTTCAAATATGTCTATAATTACTTAAATACAACTTTGATCAATATAAAATGCTATCAAAATGTAATTCTATATCTTTAGTATAATTTGAGAAGGTTTGAGATTTCAAAACGTTGTCAAAAGAAAGTTACATATAAACCGGTTTTTTTGTATTGGTTTCATTTTTCTCAATTTTGAAAGGAGGAGGTTATTTTTATATATATATACCTTATATAAATATTATAAAATATATATATATATATTAATATATATATATATATATACTCTATATATATATATTATTATATATATATATATATATATATATATATATAATATACTATATATAACTATTATATTATATATATTATATATATATATATCGAAATATATATTGTTTTTTTGGCTGAAAATTGGTACGATAGTAGTTTTTGACATGAATAAGAAGAATCCGGTGAAATTTTTAACAAAAAATGATATGGGGGGGTCTCCAGCCCCTAACCCCATTTTTAGGGGTTACAGGTAACCCAGGGGTCCCAAACTTGGGACTTTTACTATTTATTATTAAATGAATTAATATTGTGAATTTCAAGGGCGTAGCCCAATTATAAGGGATACTTTACTCTTATGAGCCTTTATCAGACTACGGTATTGAAATCTGAAATTTCTCGGTGCAAAATTGCACCGACTCTCAGAGCAAGTTTTTATTAATAAATTTTAATTTTTATACAAAAAATGATTATTAAGATTATTATAGTATATTATTTTACTATAATTAATAATAAAATGATGGTCAGTGCAATTACGACTCTCTCAACTACAATTTGGGACCAACCACTCGCGAATACATCCATTTGTACCTTTTATAAATACTGGCCACGAAGTGGCAAATGGAGTAAATATAAAAAATTTACGACATTAAATTCCACACCCAAAGGAAACCACAACAGAAAAAATATAGTTTGTTTTCGTAAGTTTTGGTGAAAGAAAATATAGTAAATAAGTATACTCTTTATTCGCCAGTGAACTGTGTCTGAAGGATAGGAATTTTGAATGGGTCGGTAGTGGGTCACACTCAGGCATATGTAATATAACTTAACTCTCACGTCTTGCATACTCTAGTTTCAAAATATCACCACTAACAGAAGGTAATGACACTGATTTCATTAAAAGGGGGGTGGTTTTCCTTTCCTTTTTTAAGGATAAAGGTGGGTTAATAATCCCGAACCACCAACAGTATCAAGTCAAGGGAATTACGGAAACCCTTCCCCCAAAGAAATTTCCATCCCAAGACTACTGTTTCTCGAAGAATATTATAAGGTCATCACCTTTAGTTCTGAGAGTAAATGTATTTTGAAACGAATATACAAGGCACTTGAAATTACATTACACAGTCAGTATGTCCCGGCACACACAACCCTGAAGTAAGAAAACCCCTAATGCCGTACAAAAGGAGCTTAACTACTTTTGAAGAGTCCTGGGGACACTGGTGAGAGGAATACACAGTTCACGTTTGAATTAAAGTATAAGTAAGAAATTTATTAGATTATTTTTAATGATCAATAGCAAGAGAATTTATATGATAAGTTTTTTGATGTTGTCTAAATGGTTAATAAGGTTGTCGTCGAAGCTTATTTCGAATCGAATATAGCTTTGATCCGACGGGAAGCCAGGATGTTAGCCTGACGGCGGTTCCTAGGGGGAGAACTTGATGTTGTAGGTGATTCTTCTTTCGTGAGAATCATTAAATTGATTAAAAATATAATTAAGGGGGGGGGGTACAAATGAAACGATTTACGCACGAGTAAGTTGGCCCTTCGCATTGAGCAGAGAAACCGAAGAGTCACAATACATCAGTTTAAGGAAATGCGATGCTTGCAATTTCCAAATTGTAATTGAATTTATAAATTTTAATATTGAATAATATATGAACTTACACCAACCATTGTGAGGAGGTGAAGTTAAAAAGAAATTCCAAATAGAGATTACTATAAAACTTCCTTATATGGGAAGAGGAATTTCAAAGTGAGAGTTCTCACAAGTCTCAAAGTAGAGACAAAATAAATTATTTAATTATTTAATTATTTCACCAACCTCCGCAGAGGCAAGAGAAGGGGTGGGGGGAACACCTCCCCTATCCCCAAGTCTCAGTTGAGACAATAAGAGAATGAACTATTTTTTAAAACAAATATGTAATGGTGCGCATTATTTACAGCTCCCCCTCCCTCGGCACCTACGAGAGAGGAAGAGAAAAACTTAAAACTAAATATGTGATTGAGTTGGACAGTTGTCCTTTAAGAAGATATAATAGTGGTCTAAAAAGCACCACTAAAACAAAAGGGTATGTTTTACCCTAAATAATTTTTTAATAAGTTGGGAGTTCCCAAAGTCTCAGCCGACGACAATTAATTTTTCAAAAAGAACCTTTAACAACTAACTTAAACCTAAACTAAACTAAGGAGGGTGCAGGAAAACAGAAACCCCTTGAGACAAACAAAAAGAACAAACAGATACAAAAAAAAACTGCCTTATACAAAAAATATGGAAAGTACTTTGCCCACAGCACTAGTTTTGACGAAATAGAGGGCGGTAGATTAGAAAAATTTGATAAGTAGGCTTCGAAACCTATCCCCCTTTGGTTTATTCAAATTTGTTTAAGGTCCGTTCACAAAGTTCCCGGACAAGGGTGGTTTTTTGTAAGTCAATTTTTGACTTACTTTGAGGTAAAAAAGTATTATTAGAGGAAGAGGGGGGATCATACCCCATAGTTATAGGGTCCTCCTGTTCCTCAGAAGGGCATAACTCTTCATTCAAAGAGTTATGTTTAAGGTGGTTAGATGAGAGAAAATCAGAGTTACTCATAATTACTCTCTCACCTGTAGTGGTAATATAGAGGTGGGGGTGGTCATTATTCAAATGAGACACCTTACCATCCCTTTTGTGGAATGACTTCCCTTTGGTAGAAGTCGATGGTTTTTTATTGTGGTATAATTTCTTTCCTCGGAAAGAAAAATGGGTAGAGTTCTTTTTTGACTTAAAAGAACATGGTAGTGAGTACTTCTCTTTTTTAAGAGAAGAGTGGCAAATTTTATAATCGAGTTTTAAAGTCTTTATCTCTGATAGAGGATGAAGACAAATTTTATTTTGACTAAAATGACAATAGTCAGTTTTAGTCTTAAGAGGTACAACAATTTCTTTGTTGGAAAATGTGACCATTTTTGATGAATTTATCAAACAATTTTTATTACCAATTTTTATTTTAATATTGTAATATTTTTATATATAATTTGAGTTGCTCTTTACAAGAACCAACTGCAAAGGGTACCTTCTTACTATACTGTGATGAATACTATACTATACTATACTGTGAATTGAAATAAATTTTCTCCCTCACTTGTTTGTGAGTAAGAGAAAAAGGAACCATCCTTCATTAATATTTTATAATTATTTTTATTAGTATTTATATCAATATTTCTATAAGTATTACATTTTCCTTGCTCTGGAAAAGTAATCAAGGACTTCTCCTCACTCTGTGGGGAGGAAGCCAATTCAAGAGAGGGTACCTTCTTACTATACTGCGATAGATAAGAAGGGTTTTTAAAGTTGAAGGAAGGCCCATAATGGTTTTCCCACTTCTCTGTGAGAAGGGGAAGGTGAGAACAATTTAAATCAAAAGATGAAATAATTTTAGTGCCTTCTAAGAGGACACTATTGTTAATAATTTTTAATGATAATTTTTCTGGCGATGTAGATTTAATATTAATTGGTAAATTATTGTTTGATGTAATTTTATTATTATTTGATAAATTTTGAGATGATGTAATTTTATTATTATTTTCTAAATTTTCAAAAAGATAGTTTTATATCTTTCCTGCGTCAGGAAGTATAAATGATGTTGAGATCGTCAATTTCCTCTGAATCACTTTCAGTGGGTTCAGAGGGTGGTTTTGGTTCAAACATTTCACATAGAGATGCATGATGCCCTAGTGAATTACAAAAAATGCAAGGTCTGACCATTAAACATTCACTTACGGAATGATTTGATAAGAAACAAGATACACAAAGATGATTTTTTACTAAATATTGACGTCTCAAAGAAGGAGTGGAGATTGTCTCACACTCAAATTCATAATGCCTTTGTTTACAATATATACATTTAATATGGTTATAATTATATTCAAGAATTGATATGGTATGTTTTACAAGTGTATAATATTTGACACATTTACGGCTTTCTTCCAGTAAAGCCTTTTCAGAAGTAATGGTTTTTAGTATGAGAGGATCATACCTCGTCAACTCACCATTTAAATATTTTAATTGATCAATTATAACTAGATATTTGTGTATTGAAGGATATCTCTCCTTAAATAATATTTCGGTTTCAAAACAAATTTCGTCTATTAAGAACCTTATAGTTTCACGTTCGTCGTGAAGTGATTTGGTTTTTTGGTATATTTTTAATTTTATATTTTGATTTTAAACAATACTTTAAGAGAGAACAATGAATGTCATAAGCTACATCATCTTCTAAAAGGGCGATTTCCTCATCGCAAATTTCTATAAGTTTATTATTAATATTATCTAAATCTAAATCAAGTTTTTCTAATTTTTTAATAAGTAATTCCAACTGATCAGTATTCAGATTGGAATATAAAATGCAAAAGTCAACTTCATGGAGGGTTGGCTCCACGAGACTCCGCAAAGTGTCTCTCTGTTGTATGAGAGAGTTAAAGACCTCAAGGTCAGCGGCCGAAAGGTCGGATGGTGGAGAAGCCATGTTGACTTCAAAATATTAATTTTATAAAAATATATACAAATGAATGAAGTACAAGTACAATATGAATTGTACAAGTAAAAATATTGTACCAGTACAAGTACTTAGTACAAAAATAATGTGTCTTGAGACACAAAAAGATATTAAAATTTTCAAAACTATAAGATTAAATGTAATATAATATGTTCAAAAAAAAATGTTGAACCGATGAACCGGTCTCAGATGTACCGGTATAAAGCGCTGGAAAATATTGTATAAAAATTTTTTATACATGAAAGAGTGTCTCGTGACACTAAAATATTCAATTTATATACTAAGTTATTTTTATATATAAAAAAAATGTATATATATAGGATCATACCGGTTTAAAATGTGCATACCTATACGAGGTTCACTGAAAATATCATAATCTAAAGTATATATAAATATATTAAACTTATGTTATAAAAAAAAATATTGACCCTACGATCAGTGAGTGGTGGATTTTTATATATAATATATTAAATATTTTATAAATATTAAACACTTTTGGAAAATATTTAAATACAAAATTATCACTAAGTTGAAAGTGTATATAACACAAATTTTCTAAAATAAACTTTAAACTATAATAAGGCTTTAACAAAAAAAAAACGATATGTCCTTCCACATACAACAAGGAGATATAAAAGTATGAAAAAAATTGAAATTTAAACTAATAATTAAAATGTGTATCTCTTCATACACTAAAAATTACAAAACTATTTTTTACTAATGATTAAAAAAATTAAATGAGTTCAAAAAAAAAAACTTCCAATTGAATGAAAATATTTTATTTGAATATATATATGATATAGTGGTTTTAAACTATACCACCAATATAAGAAAGTTTATTATTTATATAATATATAATGTATTTGAAAAAAAAAAATTATTTTTACTCAAAACTTTTTATTGAATGAAAAGTAATTGGAGTAAGTTATTTATTTGAATTTTTATTAAAATTTTTAAAGTATTTAACATGAAAATAAATATTCCCCGAAGTTTAGGGGGAAATTAATCTAATTCCACGAAAAAATTTTAATAAATATTTTAATTGAATGCCCTCTATGGAGCCAATAAATTTGGAATGTGAAGAACTGGAGACTTGTGTCTCTCATAAGCTCCCACACACAAAAAAAATAAAACCCTAATAGAAGGGAAATTTGTTTAAGGTATATTTAATTTTTGGGGAAAAAACCAACAAAGTTGGATCTGCACTCGGGTCCAAGTGGTCGTACAAACACCACTAATTTACCTTGTAGGCAAAGCCTATGCACAAGATAAACCCCTGTGGGTAAACAACCGAGGGGTTACCTAAGTTGTTTAAGGTTATTTAAAATTTTGTTTAAGGGGGAAAGTTGTTTAAGGGGAAAAATTATGTTTAAGGGGATATATATATAATGACACGAAGTCACAAAATATAAAAATTTATATAAAAAACTATTATTAAAAAAATAGTTTAAAAAAGCGCCAAAAAAGTTGTTAAGTAAAAAAATGATTTTCAAATTTTTTATGAATATTTTGGGTGAAAGTTCGTGTGCCAAGTATTTAGGCAACACAAAAGTTGGGCGCCACTTAAAATGTGGCGCAAATTAAATGTTTCTAAATGGGGGCGTGAGTTAAAGCACGTTGGGCGCCACTTAAAATGTGGCGCAAATTAAATGTTTTGAAATGGGGGCGTGAATTAAAGCACGTTGGGCGCCACTTAAAATGTGGGGATTTGTGACCCAGTCCCAGGTAGCTGGGCTAATGAAGACCAGATCACAAATTTAATCCACATTTATTCCTACTTCCAAACAAATCTCTGGCGCGGTACCACTTTCGCTCGATTAGTTTGGAAGTAGCCAATGAATAGTGGAATATAAATTTGTATATATATATATACCCGGTGGGTCTCGTGTGGACCAGAGGAATTACTATATATATATATACAAGGGAATGAAGAATAATTATTGACTCTGTAATATACTGCTATATAGACCGAATGCCCATAAAAAGAACTGAGTTTTTATTTATGATGATTTTGGGGACGAAAAAGTTTTGTTGTTTATTAAATTTAAATCGAAATTTATTTTCAATATGTTCTTATTGAAAATTTACTGAGTTTATTTTTAAAAGTAAGTCGCTTCGATGTTTGAGATTATAATTTTTTATTACGTAGTAATTTCTGAATTTCCGAATATGTGTAACTACGTTATCGAACAAGATGTAGTATAATTTTTCGAAGTTGAAAAATATATATTTTCGGAAATGGACAAAGATAAAAAAAACTCTGTCAATTTCTGAAGATATGATCAATAATAACGACATATTTCTCGTTGTGATTAACGGTAACCATAAAGATATACTAACTAAGACTTTCTACAACAGTACTACGAAAGCAATAATAATATAATAAAATAATAATAATAATAAGTAATCAATAATAATATTAATATATAATAATAATAAATAATAATAATGATAGAAGTAATAATAATACACTTAAATAAATTTGATGCTAATAATAATAATAATAATAATAATAATAATAATATAATATAATTATTATTAATGGTAATGACTACCAATAATAATTATTATTTGTAGGAATCGTCAATCTCTAGAAATGCAAGCATTCTAGAAGAAAGACAAATTTCCAATGTAAAAACTTTTATTTTAGGGGTTCCTAATGTTTCTTGTTTCTGTTCAGAAAACAAGGAATACAGATAGGAATCTTAATAAGCAAATTTCTACTTCTTGGAAAACTAATTATTATTACAAGACAGGGGTGAAGCCTCTGTCTGGGGGTTATAAGACTAAATATTTGCTCCACCACCAATTGGGAAACTAAAGTTACCAAACCACTATCATTACAATTTACATGCACGGAAATCGCGGAGTGAAAGTTACACAAAGTTCAGAAACTCGCTAAACTTTGGTCCATAAATTTTAATATTTTACGGCAAAAATCTATGGATGTATTTATATAGTATATATGGATCTTAAAACCATCAATTAATTGATTTGAATTATAAAAATATAATTTAAGCTTTATAAATGATTAATTTGATATTGAAATAAAATGCAATCGTTAAAAATGCATTGCCGATTTTGTGCTCATTTTGAGGTAATTCTGAGACCCGGTTGACCAACTATCAGGGTTATTTTTTAATATATTTGAATAAAATAATTTATAATTTTAGATATACCTTTCGTCAGATATATATATAGAGATTGATTTTCAATCATAAAACTCAAAGGGGTAAAAGTCTAAAAGATAAATTTATAAGGAACTTCAGTTTCGAGTATGCTCATAAAAAATCAAATTTTCGCTATGAAAATTTGCAAATTTTGATTTTGATTTATTTAATAGTTTTAACCTTTTTATTTTCTTTGTTTCTATAATCTAATCTAAGTTTTAATATCAATAAAAAATGGTTCTCATTTTTTATTGACGAAGCAGTAATTTATAACCTACTCTCTAAATGAAGTTTCCGATTTTAATAATAACGAGATTTTTTCTCTATGAAACATTTATCATAATGAATTTCATTCTTTCAATTTCTACGTTTTGATTACTTTTCTTTCCTTTTTATTATTATTATTTTTTATCCAAATCTTTGAATTTAAATTTTTCTAACTATTCCTCTTTATTCAAATTTTCCCAAATCTTTTATTTTTCCCAATTTTCCCCTTTAGCGTTTTTGCTTATTTTTCTTGGGTACGAGTTTATTGTTTGCATGTGTAAAAAAATAAACAAAAAAATAAGTATACATCACGTTGGGAAAAATGTGTATGTAAATATTATACTTTTAAGCTTTCACCGAAAAAAGAGAGAATAAAAGAAAGATAGAAACCTCGAAGATTTCTTCCACCTATCAATAAAACTGGACATCTAAAATTAAGACGAAGTAAAAAAGGTGGTTTGAAAGATGATCGGCGCGGATTTTTGGTCTTCAGTGACAGAAACCAAAGAACCAAAAAAACGTGGGTCGATCGGATTTTAATTCAAACCTTGCGAACTATTCTATAAGAAGCACATCAACATTATATATCAACTCGTGTGTCCACGATCAAAATTGAGTTATTCTGACTGAACAACTCAATCAGAAGAGACTGATTTGATATATAAAGTTAACGCACTTATCAAAAATTAATGTATAACGAATCAAAAAACTTAGTGCCTTTTTTATAACATCTCTCCT